>LPNX011204235.1:115438-171345 GCA_001517045.1 Pseudotsuga menziesii
ACTAACTTATTAAAATTAAAACTAGAAAACTTTAAAACAAAAACATGTTAATTTTTAATTTTAATTTTTTTATATATTCTTTTTAAATTTTGTTTTTAATCTTATTTTAGAGTATTCCTAAATGCAAACTAGATTCTTTTATTCCTAAAGGGTGAAATTTTTATTTTATTTATATTTATTTATTTTTTTAAAAACTAAAACAAACAAAGAAGCATATTAAAATTAAAACAAAAACTATTAAGGTTTTCATTATTTTTTATTTGCTTATTAATTTATTTTCTAATTGTTCATAGATTTAAAAGAAACTAACTCCTAATGCATTTCTTATTCCTAGTATGACTTAGAAAATTTATTAAATGAAAAATGAAAGAGATAAAAAATTTCATGAATTTTTCAGATTTAAATTATTAAAACTATTTTTAATTCCTAACAAAATTAAAAACAATAGTAATTAAAACTATTAGAAATAAAAAAATTTAACAAATAAAAACATTAAATAAAATTAAAGCATCCTACACGCTAATTGAAAGAAACCATAACCTACCTACTTTACTTAATTGGAATTTACAATCATTTACGTGTAGTGAAATTTCCAGTGGAACCATACATGTAAAAGAAGTTAAAGAATGTTTATATAAGATTTTACTAAATAAAATCTAATATATTCAAAAATATGTGAAATTAGGTATTGTAAATGTAAATTAACAAAGTAAAAACAAAAACAAAACTGATCTAACCTAACACTTACTTGGAACCATTATTCAATGCAACTTTCATTTGCATGATATTCTTCATGATTTTAGTCTCCCGAGATCCCTTCTTCCTCCTTTTCAATCTCCAATTCGAACAGGTGTTCTTCATCTTATATGCATGATTCTTCGAATCTCAATTCTTCTTTGTTTATGTCAGGAGGAGTAATTACATCTTTGACTGCTATCAAGATCCCCTCTTCTTGAGAAGAGGAGATCCCGACTTTTGCTAGGATTTGAGTGAGATGCTCTAGGATTATGTTCATCCTAAAATCATTTTACTGAAATCAAATCAAACACAAAAAAGAGGAAAAACGAAAAACCAGTACATGACAAATGCAAAAAAACAGTACAAAATGAGTTAGTACAAAACGAGTGCAAAAATAGAAATGCAAAGTGCACAAAAATATGTACAAAACAAAAATGAACATATACAAAATTAAAAACAAGTTAGTATGAAATAAAGGCTAGCACAAAAATGAAAGAAATAAAAACAAACTCATATTTGCAGAAAATGAAAGAACACTCTTGCAGAAAATAGAAAACACTTAGGAGAAAAATAAACACACTTGCAAAAATAGCAAGGCTTTGGGGTGACCCACTAAAGTGGATGCATCTAGCTGTTACACCACAGAAATTATGTAGTGAATTCATCCTTGTGTCTTACTGTTTCCCCTCCCCCTTTCTATGTAATATTTTAAAAATGAACTATCTACCTATCTAAACTTTGATCCCTTTTAGCACCTCCCAGCAACGACGCCAAAATATTGGTGAAAAATATTAAACAAATTATAACATATATCCAATGATTTAATTGTCAACTCGGAGAGAGCGTAAACTTGTGAGGTAAAGACAAAATATATGCAAGGCCAGTGTATCACTAACTTAATCTAATATTCTAGGTGATTGAAATCAACAATACATGCGACTGAAATTGAATTAAGCTTACAAAAGTAGGAAATGACATGAAAAGAAATCTAATCTAGAAAAGCAGGAAATTGCGTGAAATAAATCTAATTGCAGAAAATATGAAATTGCATAGATTAACTTGGAAAAGAAATACTGAAATTAAATATGTGAGCTAATGTCAAATCTATATTAGCAATTCATAAGAAAGAAATCACTGAAAATCTATACTAACAATTCATAAGAAAAAAACTTGAATTAACATGAGAGAGTAAAAGGATTTGCATTAAGCATCATCTCCATTACATAACAATCAAAATACACTCAATGACTAACTCTCAAAAGATATAAACTATTATCTACTTCCAAACCACTAGAGAGGCCCCTCACAAAATGAGGAGAGAACCCTCCTATTTATACATGAATTCAATATAACTAATCATAATTACAGATCCACTATTCTCTCATCTTATCCCTTCAAGTCCTCAGCAAATCGACTTTTCTCTCAACTCATCCCTTCAAATCCTCAACAAATCCATTTTTCTCTGAACTAATCCCTTCAAATCCTCCATGATATCTTGGATAAGATATTCCATCTCCATGATCTTCTCCTTGAAATTAGCCCACATATTGAAGATGAAATTCGAATTCGAAGCTAGGTGGTGACTTTTGAGCTTGTTAAAGTCTTCAAATATACCTGTAATCATCACCAAACTCATCCAACTTTAAGGTATAATGAAAATATATTAATTTTATTAATATTTAACCACAAATTCACTCAAAATACTCAAAAATAAACTATTTGGAAAATGGTAATATAAACCCATATGTATTATCAAAGTGGTGGATATTAATGGTTTTATGGAAGGATAAAATAGGAATAAGGTGACAAATGGTATATGAAAGATGAATAAAATGTAGTATTTTTGTGACTCAACATTCCCCCCAACTTAACTTGTTGCATGTCCTCATGCAACTATGCATTGATTCTCTTTAAAACTTTTGGCTTTGTAGCTGGGATTTACATGATGATGGTATGTAACAGTAAATCATTCCATGATTTGAAATGCATGAGTGGAAACAATTTTCCTTATGGTTGGTTCTTATGTGACAACCATAAGTATAACAAATGTTGGTTCTTGTGTTAACAACATTCGTTCGTTTTACTTGTATTTTTGCTGCAATATATAAGATTTGAAAGTATACATGCATTAAAAATGATGAACCATCAATGTATATTAGAAAGTCTTTTCTTCATATTATGAATCATTCCAACATATATATAGCAATGTTTTTATTCAATGTGTAACAAAGCATAGTTTGGGAAAGACATGTTGGTTAATGGTAAATGAGATGATAAATATGTAAAATGGTAATGAATAGTCCCTACCCCCCAACTTAAGATGTATTAGTTTTATGAAAAGGAGAAAGGGAATGTAGTGAGAGAATTTTTCAAATTCATATATTTTCTAGCATTTAAGGAATTACATGGTTAAAGATTAGAAAACAGCATACCTCCACTTACCCAAAAAGTTAATCAACTTATGCAATAGGAATTTGGTTGATACTGTTGCTGGATCATAGAGTGTGAAGTGAAGAAATATGAATTGCTGCTTGGTTGGATGAAGTAGAAGATGAAAGTTGAAAGTAGAACTATGGTACTCTCATATGGCTGAAATATGCTGCTATAAAACTGTTGATGGAGTCATGCAAAGTATATAGTCTTCACCTGCTACAAAATATGATGGTACAATTCTTACCATGTGAATAAATGTGTCGATGTCGAACATGGAAATAATTCATTGGATTACCGACCATTGATGAATGCCGTTAACCAATGTGAGGCAATCGCACCATTTATTTCAATGAGTGCCAAGGTACCTAAGTACATCATGCAAAGTGCGAATAAATGAGATGATTTTGAGCCACTTGCAATATCTAACGATGAAGGGACATTGATGTATTCCTATGATTGTCAGCGAGAGAACTTTCCATTAAGGCATGCAAGCCTCATGGTACTAAAAATGAACTCTAGTCTCTATCCCATATAGTGTGCTAAGGTCGATGGGGAAATACTTGTTGAAAGGTGGGCCTTAAAGAATCCCACATCAGTCAACACGAGTTGTACATAATGAGTGGTAGGACTATAGATGAAAGATATGAGGGTCAAACCGTTTTTATGGAAGGGATAACAAAGCAATGTAGTCATGGAAAGGAAGCTAAATGGTTTTATTCAGAAGGAAAAAGATGAACTGAAAATGAGGAAAATGTGTGCGACTCAGAAAGGTAGACATGCAGGAAGTCATGATGTATAAGGCAGAAAAAGTAGACTCTAACATGGATGATGAATAAGCTTGGAAGAAAAAAGGGTAAGTAATCATGACATGGTGTAATTGGTTTCTGAAAGGATTCTTTGTGGCAGAAAAATGTCATGACATACATAGTGGAAACTCATCTTCTTCAAGCTTTTAATGGAATATTTTTCTGAAAATTTTTCTGCGATTCTGGAAATGCCATTCGTTTGTCTTTGAACCTGCAAAAATGTTAGCATTTTCCTGCAACAAAATTGTGAGAGCATTGAAAATACATGAAAATATGTGCTTAAAAAAAGTTAAAGAGAATAAATAAAATGCTCTTATACATGAAAATAGAAACACATATTAAGCAACCCTTCTTGTCAAAACCTGTTTCTGAGTGACTTCCAAAAACAACTTAGCGCAACAAACATAACATTTGAAAAGATTCCTCATTTCTGATTTTATTTGTTACCTAAATGCTTTTTTATTTATTTATATATGTTTTTAGTTTTCAATTTTATTTTATTTTTGTTCTTGTATTGTTATCATAACCCTTTTATTATTATTTTTAAAGTGTTATATATATATATTAAATTTATTTATTTACAGAAAACAACAAATATATATACATAGATATATTTTAAGTTGTTTGTAAAAATTTTTAATTTAATTTTGTTTGAGAACAAAATATATTTTGTAAATATTTTTATTTTTATTATATATATATATATATATATATAAACTAATTTAATTTATAACTTTTTTTTTTCTCCTTTACAATAAAATAAAACAAAGTATAAATAAAAATAGAGTATTATTGATTTAATTTTAACTTTTATGTTATTTAGTATTTTTATTTATTTCTTAAATCTATATTATTTTTAATATTTTTATATTTGTATGTGTTTCTAACGTTTTTAATTGTTTTGTAGTAAAAATAATTTGGAACAAAAATTAGAGTTTTCACACCCTCCTTTTACAAAGATGAATGCATCCCTATATAATGATTGAGCAACAGAGAGAGAGGGTCGACCCTTTCAGTGGTCGACCCCTCTAAAAACATACTATCTTAGAATAGAGAAGAGTGTGCAAACAAGTGATTTCTATGGTAAGTTTGGAAGACTATGTGAATATCTGTCTGAATGATCATGCGGTTGAAGGTCTGGAATGAACATTTAGATGGAGGTCTGGAATGACCGACCGAATGAGCCTTCACTTTTTAAATAGAACTATGCACCAAATGGCATGGTTTATATGAAAATCATAACAAAATTGAAGCAAACCCTACCTCTCCCAAACCAAAGATGTGCCAGGTCTCACTGTGCAAAAATAAAAATAAGAAGAAGGCTTAGCTACGACAGCAGCTGCCTTCGATTTCAAAGATTATCAAAAAATTTCTGAAAGACATCATGAGAAAATGGTAAAGGCTTAAGGACGAGAAGATGGACAAGATAACATGCAATCATCCCTACCACATTTCATTTACTCTCGTGCGACCTAGAAAGATAAATGCGGATGCAACTGAGAGTCAAGGATCATCATCTAAATCTACACCGAGTTTCTCAAAATCTCGCTACTATTCCTTTAATATATCAAGCAGGATACTTCCATTATTATCCTGAAAACAACCTTAAATGGCTTGAATGGATAATCCAGAGAAAAATGAATTATCACCAGAAACACACAAGTGGTATATGGACTATGAAGAGGTCCCATAATTATTGCTTTCCAATGAACCATATCATTAGCCATAGGATCTGCATGAACTATTTCATCCATAACATTATCCTTTATCATTGATTACTACCATGTTGATGATTACTTCGATATCACTGACAATCATATTCAAGCGTTGGTCATAAATATGTAATTTTCCATAGAGTTTTCTATCACCACGGAGTTTAACGTGAATACGACCACCCTTATCTCAGAGCCAGTAGCCTACTTCTTCCTTGTATTATAGTTGGTGGGAGTGCATTCAATTCTAACTTTAGGAATTTTTGAGAAAGCGTGAATAGCACTAGAGGAGGAAATGATGACTCTGTAAGAGTAATACATGAAGAGCTCACCTTTTGATTGGCAGTCATCGCTCAAAAGGGAAGAGATGCCCATCATAAAATAAAATCTCTTGATTCTTGACAGGAATATTAGACCACTCGAGCCATAAGTAGGATGGGAGCTAACATAATGCGGACGTTGATCTTACCGAGACAGAGTTTCCTGCATGTTATTTGGCTTTGGAAGCAATACACTTTTAACACCAATAAGAGAATACTCTCTAATTAGAGAGGGGGTGAATATCGATTATAGTTGTTTCTCCAAGCCATCCAGGATCTGAGAAGGGTTGGTGGTGTCTAGATTTGAAGTTTAGAAATGACCTCGTCTCCATTTTTTGCATCTTAGTACACCTGGGTTCCGAGTGATTGCTCCTACGAGGCTTTACATTTTTGGACAAATAACTTACAGGCAAACATAAATCACTCTTCTTCTTCACAAAAAACTACAAAAGTACAATGTTTAAACAATTCAAGGAGCAATGTACATGGAGTGGCGGAGGGCATAATGCTCAGCTTGGCATTGAGTATGGATATGTTCAAGCTGGAGGAACTCAACCACATCCAATAGAAGATTAGCATGTGGAAATAATTAGGCCTTTCGGTGATGGAGGCAGGATTGGAATGTTCGCTATTTTTTATGGGCATGGAGGATCATAGGTAGTAGAATATCTTTAGCAAAATTTATTTGATGTCGTATTGGATCATCCTATTTTCTGCACTAATCCAAAGCAGGCAATCAAGGAATCATACATCTATTAACAAAAGCATATTGGATATGGGTAAAACAAGCAGAGTTTGGAGAGCATGATCTATAGAAACAACATCATTTCTATTTTATTCTGCATCTTAGGCATGCTATTTACAATATGCACAAAACTACCAATACTTTCTTAGTGTTTACTTAATAAAGATCAACTGTTTCCTATGCGACTGATTTGGCTATCTAACTGGGAGGGAAATTGGTATTGATAATTTGTGTAATCAAGAATCAAAACTTGCATAAAAATAATCATACTCATGGTACAGAAAAGGATAATAAGTCAAGAATCGTAGTCAGTTTCGAAACCCGCTAAGCCAAAGCACTATAGTCTTTTCCGCGCCTACCCTAGTAGGTTTATCTAGTTTTTTTTACGGTTTTTTTTGCTTGGTTGATCAAAAACATAGATTAGTCAACAATACATGCTCCATCGTTCATAGAACTATTAGCTTTATGTCCCGCTATTTTGGTAGGACGGGTCAGTGAGGTTTGGGGTGTAGAAGAATCAATCCCTCAATTGTGACACAGTTTCATCAAAATTTGATCAAAATTTGAAGAGTATTCAACGAGATTACAACGTAGTGGAAAGTGAATCGAGATGAACTGGGTGTGTCGTAACAACTCCTTCCCATTCATTCCAAATCACACATATTGATTGGTGAGAATGAATGACATATGCCATCCAATGCTTGCTATGCATTAATAAATGCATTTTGACATACCAATGCATCGATCGATACAGTTTGAATCCATGATAATAACAGATATGAATATGGGCTTATCGTAGAAAAAAAAGAGTCAAAACTTGAGCTATTTCTCGAGATGTAGGTATTACTATTGTCACAGGAAACGTGACTGGCGTTGTGGGGAACCAAATCCAAGCCATTTTCGAGGGAACGGTGTTCAGATAGAGCGAGTGAATGCGCAATTACTTCCATCCCTCTTTATCATAGTCGTTGGTCAAGCACATACCTCTCCCGTCCTAGTTCGTTGTTGTCCACTTCCTGGTGATCGCACACCCTTCCTATGATGTGCGATAAGAATCAGTTGGAAGACAGAATTGGATCTTAAAGATTTTCGATCCAGGTTTTGTGGCAGATGAATGCACGAATCTTAGGAGAAAATCTTGGAGATAATCATTCTAAAATGACCTTCTTTAGCTAAGTATTTATTTATTGTTAAGGTTGGTTACCATCAGAGTGAATAGTGAGCTTTGGCCTGTTGGGATATGGCGATCTTATCACTTGGTTTAAACTAGTCAATTATCATAAGAGCTGACGATGTGGATATGCTTGGTGTGATTGGTAAACCATAAAGACTAAGCGGTTGAAACCACCTGAAAGGGTTGGTCAAATAGGCATCCACTAGGCAACTGTCAGAGGATGAATTAATCAGGTCGCCTTCTAAGTGCACTCACCAATATATTCAAAGCATATCAAACTGATCTACCACACTATCATGGCTGATTTTCACTCCCATATTCTAGTATTTGGTTTGAGTTTCGTCGAGATGCCTCTAGCACTATCTAGGTTTAAACATCGTGGCAGCCTTCTCAAGAGTAGATCTGGGTGAAAAGATAGGCACGATATCTTTTATAACTTCTATAACGTGCAGGACCATTTCATTGACAACCCATGATAGCCAAAGGGAAATCATGAATGGCCGTGAATGTCTGTTTATCATCTAACAGGCTTTCTATTTAGGCATTCTTACTAGCAATCCAACATCTCTAACCATTAGTCGATCGTTTAATCGTTTTTATATTTTTTAAATTTTTTATGTTTGTAGGTTTAGCTTCTAGGCTAGGCTAAGATAGGCGCTGCTGGTATGACTCAAACTAGGCTAACATACTATTACAGCCGAAATAAAAAGGGTTTTTCTTTTGCACGATCAACTGAAATTTAGTCGAGCACAAATGTGGAGAAGAATTAATTTTATGTTTGCAGGTTGCTAATGAAAGGCTGGAAGACTGAAGTGTTTGCAGGTTGCGCATGGAGGCCTAAAAGGATGAAGCGTTTGCAGGTTGCGCATGGAGGGAAAACACTCCGTTTTATTTATTTCATAATTTTTTAACATATTTTTCTTTTAAATTTAATATTAATGTTTAGAAATCGCATTGTTTTAATATATATATATATATATATATTATTTCGTTTTTAGAATTTTCATTTTTTATTATATATATGTGTGTGTGTGTGTGTGTGTGTGTGTGTTTTAATGTTTATAGTTGCAAGTTTTATCAATTTAATCATATATGTACTACTAACTTATTAAAATTAAAACTAGAAAACTTAACAAAAAAAACATGTTAATTTTTAATTTTAATTTTGTTTTATATATTCTTTTGAAATTTTGTTTTTAATCTTATTTTAGAGTATTCCTAAATGCAAACTAAATTTTTTTATTCCTGAAGGGTGAAATTTTTATTTTATTTAGATTTTTTTTTTAACTAAAAGAAACAAAGAAACATATTAAAATTAAAACAAAAACTATATAGATTTTCATTATTTTTTATTTGTTTATTAATTTGTTTATTTTATTTTCTAATTATTCATAGATTTAAATGAAACTAACTCCTAATGCATTTCAATTCCTAGTATGACTTAGAAAATTTATTAAATGAGAAATGAAAAGAGATCGAAATTTTCATAAATTTTTCAGATTTAAAAGATTAAAACTATTTTTAATTCCTAACAAAATTAAAAACAATAGTAATTAAGACTATTAGAAATAGATTTTTTAACAAACTGAAATATTAAAGAAAAGTAAAGCATCCTACATGCTAATTGAAAGAAACCAAAACCTGCCTACTTTACTTAATTGGAATTTACAATCATTTACGTGTAGTGAAATTTCCAGTGGCACCATACATGTAAAAGAAGTAAAAGAATGTTTACTTAAGGTTTTACAAGATGAAATCTAAAATATTCAAAAATATGCAAAATTAGGTATTGTAAATGTAAATTAACAAAGTAAAAACATAAACAAAAGTGATCTAACCTAACACTCACTTGGAACCATTGTTTGATGTAGCTTTCGTTTGCATGATATTCTTCATGATTTTGGTCTCCCGGGATCCCTTCTTCCTCCTTTTCAATCTCCAGTTCGAACAGGTGTTCCTCATCTGATATGCATGATTCTTTGAATGTCAATTCTTCTATGTTTGTGTCAGGAGGAGTAATTACATCTTTGACTGCTCAAGATCCCCTCTTCTTGAGAAGTGAGAAGAGGAGATCCCGACTTTTTCAAGGATCTGAGTGAGATGCTCAAGGATTATGCTCATCCTAAAATCATTTTACCGAAATCAAATAAAATGCAAAAAAGAGGAAAAAATGAAAAACAAGTACATGACAAATGCAAAAAAACAGTATGAAATGAGTTAGTACAAAACGAGTGCAAAATGGAAATGAAAAGTGCACAAAAATCTATACAAAACAAAAATGAACATATACAAAGTTAAAAACAAGTTAGTATGAAATAAAGGCTAGCCCAAAAATGAAAGCAATAAAAAAAACTATCATTTGCAGAAAATGAAAGAACACTCTTGTAGAAAATGAAAGAACACTCTTGTAGAAAAAAGAAAACACTTTGTAGAAAAATAAACACAGTTGCAAAAACAACAAGGCTTTGGGGTGACCCACTAAAGTGGATGCGTCTGGATGTTACACCACGGAAATTTCGAAGTGAATTCATTCTTGCATCTTACCGTTTCCCCTCCCCCTTTCTGTGCAATAAGAAAAAAATGAACTATCTACCTATCTAAACTTTGATCCCTTTTAGCACCTCCCTGACAACGATGTCAAAATGTTGGTGAAAAATATTAAACAAATTATAACATATATCCAACGATTTATTTGTCAACCCGAAGAGAGCGTAAACTTGTGAGGTACAGACAAAATATATGCAGGGGCAGAGTATTTCTAACTTAATCTAATATTCTAGGTGACTGAAATTAACAATACATGTGACTGAAATTGAATTAAGCTTGCAAAAGAAGGAAATGACATGAAAAGAAAACTAATCTAGAAAATAAGGAAATTGCGTGAAATAAATCTAATTGCAGAAAACATGAAATTGCATAAATTAACTTGGTAAAGAAATACTGAAATTAAAGATGTGAGCTCACGACAAATCTATACTAGCAATTCATAAGAAAAAAATCATTGAAAATCTATACTAACAATTCATAAGAAAGAAACTTGAATTAACATGAGAGAGTAAAAGGATTTTCACTAAGCACCATCTCCATTACATAACAATTAAAATACATTCTATGACTAACTCTCATAATATCTAAACTGTTCTCTACTTCCAAACCACTAGAGAGGCCACTCACAAAATGAGGAGAGAACCCTCCTATTTATACATGAATTCAAGATAACTAATCATAATTACAGATCCACTATTCTCTCATCTTATCTCTTCAAGTCCTCAACAAATCCACTTTTCTCTCAACTCATCCCTTCAAGTCCTCAACAAATCCACTTTTCTCTCAACTCATCCCTTCAAATCCTCCATGATATATTGGATAAGATATTCCATCTCCATGATCTTCTCATTGAAATTATCCCACATCTTGAAGATGAAATTCGAATTTGAGGCTAGGTGGTGACTTTTGAGCTTGTTAAAGTCTTCAAATATACCTGTAATCGTCACCAAACACATTCAACTTTAAGGTATAATGAAAATATATTAATTTTCTTAATATTTAACCACAAATTCAATCAAAATACTCAAAAATAAACTATTTGGAAAATGGTAATATAAACCCATATGTATTATCAAAGTGGTGGATATTAATAGTTTTATGGAAGGATAAAATAGGAATAAGGTGACAAATGGTATACGAAAGATGAATAAAATGTGGTATTTTTCTAACTCAATAAAGCTTAGGGTATTGGAAAAGGAGATGATCAATGTGGATCTTCCAGTTGTTGATAAATGGAATATAATTGAAAATTACGGGAAACGTAAATACAAGTTGCACCAATGAAAACAATGCCTAAGCGTGACGAGGATCAAAGAGACAGCTGTAGAATGATCAAGCGAGCTAGAATCCTAAGGATTCATTACTATTTTAAATCCATCATGTGTGTTTGTCTGATATTTTCTATTTTATGTAAATCATGGTAAATGTGCCATGTCAAAGTTTGTTGGAAGTTTGTTTCTCAAGTTGTAACTAATTTCGGCCCTATTTTGAGGCTGGTCTCGGGGGTCTAAGACACTATAAGTATACCCTCAACAGAGGAAGAAAGGGTTGAAACACATGATACTTTTGCATTATGTAATTTTAAGATCTGTCTTTAATAAAAGTTGTAGAGCCAAATGATGGCCTTTAAATGCAAAAATTCATGTATATTTCTCAGTTACAGACTATGATTTCTCTTCTTTATGTGCACGTCCTTCTTGTTAATATTTCCATTATGTTTTCTTTCATATCTGAGATAATTGTGTGACATACTTGGTTATGCTTTAGCTATCATTTCAGATATTCTCAAATCGTTTCTACCAAAGTTAATACAAAATTCATCTAGTTGGTGCTCTATGTTAATGGACTATCATCATTTCTTCCTTATCACCAGACCAAAAACATATTGACTGTAACTGAAGTGTTATTTTGATTTTGCAGACATTTCCCATGCCAACTGCTCTCTGTTTCTTGATAATTGTGACTCCATAGACCAATGTACCCTTACCCTATATCAACCACAACAATATCTGAATTTCATTTCATGTCTATATCCTACCTTGTTATATATCTATGAGAGATCCCTCTCTAGAGACGGAGAATCCAACTCCCTTTCTTAAAGTGGTTCTACTTTTACCTCGGGGTTCACCTTCCACAACCTTAGGTGTGATTTTGAGTGCTAACAGCCACCTCGATTCAAGTATTCATGCAAATATACCTACTTTCAAGAGACAATAACTAACCACAACATCTCTATAATTCTTATTTCATCAATCCAAAGATAAGCATATTCCTCAACTATATGCATAATTTTGGATTCAAACCTAAATACAAGAATGTGCACTAAAAAAAAACATCACATTTGGTGCAAGTTCCATAAGGTAACTCCTCACAACAGTACAAATTGTAAAATATTACAATGTGAGCATGAAAATGTTGGTGTTGTAGCTGCGTGAGGATTCCTCACACCAAGTCAGCCCAGAGAAAACAATAATTAAAAGAAATATTATTATTCTAGAAGAGAATTCGGCCCAAGCAAGAAAGACAAGTCGGACCCAATGAAAAGGTTAGCCATAAATCAAGTATAAATAAAGGTTACGCTTTATTCATTTCACCCATGAAGCAATTTCTCTCCACCAAAATAAGAAAGTGTGCAAGAAAGAGAAGAAGGATAATTCTAGGGTTGCTATGTTTGGAGAGTTCCGTTCTTTGGTTTATCTTCATCTTAACTATGTATCTGGATATACTTTGTATCTTGAAGTGAATCTCTATAAGAAAGGTAATTGGATTCTCTTCCCTTAAAGGGTTTCCTAGGATAAATCTCTATGTCTTTTGTTTATGTGCTTTGATTATTCTTTCAGTGATCCTTATTTATATTCCCATGCAATTAAGATTGAAATTATACTGCTACCATGAAAATATAAAATGGTATAGAAGCGGTGAAAGAAGAAATTGTTAGAAACTAGGGTTTCCTAGTTCGAATTTTTCTAACACGGTTTTGTCTTGAAATTAGTATTGTGGAACTCACCCTAGGAGGGTGCACCTTTTCGTGGAGGAAAATTCTAGTTTAGTGAAGTTTCAATTTTTTACCTAATTTTGTTGCGGTCAAGAGCTAGGGCTTCCAATTTCTAGTTGTTATGTCCTGGATATGGGAGAAAAAATGGACCATTTAACTCTCCCTAGGAGGGTGCATCTTTCATTGGGATCAAATTCTTCTCTTTCCAAACTTCAGTTTTGACCTAGCTCTTGCTAGGGTTTATAGATCATATCTTAGTTTTTTCAGTCAAGATGAATAATGTTAAAGTGGAAGATAGATTTGATGGGGATTCCAAATTCAACTAATGGAATTCAAGGGTACTCATAATCTTGGAGGGGAATGATCTCTTGAAGTTTTTTAATGAAAAGGTACCAAAACCATAAGAGGAAGCTAAGAAGTCTAAATCGAAGAAGAGTGATGCTAAGGCAAGGAGGATTCTAATATATTCTGTAAAAGACCACTTGATACCTTAGATCTCTCAGAAGAACATGGCCAAAAAGATGTTTGATGCCTTGAATAGTCTATTTGAGAATAGAAACATCAACCAATCACTTGCCTTAAGACAACAATTCTCCAAAATCAAGATGACAAGAGAAAACCGAATTGCATCCTACTTCATGAATATTTTTTAACTAAGATATGAGCTCAGAAACATTGGGGAAATAGTTGAAGACAAAGAGCTTGTCATGATGAACCTCAATGGTCTTCCTGATTCTTGGGATCCATTCATTTAAAGAATTAGTGGGGGATCCAATTTCCCCAAGTTTGATCGATTATGGGTAGATTCTACACAAGAACAAACTTGACTTGCAACTAGAAGAAAATTGCATGGATCTCAACATGAATAAATCCAAGCCCTTAAAACACATTCCAAGAGGGGAAAAGGTAAGGGAAGGAAGAGTCAAGGCAGAAAATATAAAGGTGGAAGATCTGATCCAATTCCATAAGAGAAGAAGAAGAAGGATCTTTCACAAATTCGGTGCTTCGGATGTCAGAAGCAAGATCACTATGCGAGACATTGTCCCAAACCAAAGAAGAGAAATCACCATGCCTAAACTATTTATCTTGATGAAGATACTCCATATAAGTGGTCAAGGAATTATGATCAAACATAGTTCTTATTTATTATTCTCTCTCAAGTATAGTT
This sequence comes from Pseudotsuga menziesii, assembly GCA_001517045.1. Taxonomy (NCBI): domain Eukaryota; kingdom Viridiplantae; phylum Streptophyta; class Pinopsida; order Pinales; family Pinaceae; genus Pseudotsuga; species Pseudotsuga menziesii. Next base: position 130,077 of record LPNX011204235.1, read on the forward strand.
CCTACCACTAGTGATACTTAGTTAATAGAGAGTGGTGCATCCATACATATGATAGGTTAAAGAGAGAACCTTACATATTTGGTAGAGAAAGAGTCTATCTACAGTTGTACTTGGAGATGATGCTAGACATAATGTGAAGGGACTAGGGACTACTTCCTTCCAATTAGATTCTCTGGATGCTCTACATTTGAGTGACGTGTTATTTGTACCTAAGATGAAAAGGAATCTTGTTTCTATATCAGCATTGGAGGACACAAGATATATGGTTTCCTTCTCTTATGGAAATTTTCTTGCAAGGAACAACAAGTCTGGTATGGATTCACCTCAAGTGATTGTTGTTCGATAGGAGAGCCTATAAAGATTGACTACATGACAAGTTTAGGAACTAGTGCATGATTCTATCAATTTGAGTGAGTTGTGGCACAAAAGACTTGCTCATGTACACTATAGATCTCTTCCATCATTGAGTACGATGGTGATAGGATTTCTAGTACTCTGTGTATATCATGATGGAATTTGTAGAGGATGTACACTTGAAAAGAATGCCAAGGGTTCTTTTTTTAGTAGGGACAACAGGTCCAAGGGAATCTTAGATCTAGCACATTTTGAGTTGTGTGGACCAATGACAATTGATTTATTTGGTGGATTCTGCTATTATGTGGTATTTATTGATGATTTCTCTCAAAAGACTTGGATTTTCTTTCTCAAGAACAAGGAATCTGAAAAGGTACTTAACATATTTAAGGAATTCAAGGCATAGGTCGAGAACACGTTGAGAAAGAATATCAAGGTTATGAGATCAGGCAATGGAGGAGAGCACGCCTCCATAGACTTCAGTGATTTATGCAAGGAGGAGAGAATCAAGAGGGAGTACATAGTTACTTACAACCCTCAATAGAATGGGGTTGCAGAAAGGAAGAATATATATGTATTGTAAAGGAAGCCAAACCCATGATTCATAATCAAGGTTTGTCCATGTTCTTATGGGAAAAATATTCTAGTACATAGTGCATGTTTAAGAATATAACTCTAGAAGAGGCATTCATAGGTGTAAATCCAAAGGTTGGTCGCTTGTGAATGTTTGGTTGTACGGTATATATTCATGTTCCCAAGGAAACGAGTACAAAACTATAACCTTATGGCAAGAAGAGTACAATTGTGGGATATAGTGAGTCTTTGAATGATTATAGGATGTAAATCCCAAAATTCATATAGATTGAGATCATTAGGGATGTCTCCTTTGAAGAGTAGGTATCCTTCAAAAGATCCAAAGAATATGATATGGATATTGTTGGTGAGGAGCTATTCGCTCTAAAGGAGATGGTATCATCTCCCCCTCCCCCTTCAAAAATTCAGATGGATCCATTTAAGAAAATTGACCCTATTGATCCCATTGATCCAGCATAGATAATTGATATTCCATAGATGTTGTTATGGGCCAGAAAATGCCTATTTGGGAACATTAGACTCTGCAAAAGGAAGAGAAGCATGTTGCTCCCCACGGTAATTTTAAGGACAACAAGAGACCTCAGATATTCTCAAGCTATATAGCTTTGATGAGCCACATCATTGATTTTGATCCCTTTATCTATGAGGAGGCTTCCATCTAATAGGTATGGAAGGATGCCATGATGGAATAATATCAATCCATTATGAATACTTATGTGTGGGAGATTGTTCTCAGAATTGAGGGGAAGTTAGTAGTGACTTCTAAGTGGATTTACAAGATCAAACATGGAGCAAATGAAAGTATTAAAAAGCACAAAGCAATATTTGTGGCTATAGGATTCTCTCAGAATGAGGGAATTGACTATGATGAGAAATTTTCTCTAGTTTCTCATTAGACTTCCATCAAGATGATTATATCTCTTACTTCACCTATGGGATGGAAGTTGCATAGGATGGATGTGAAGACTACCTTCTTCAATGATGTGATCAAGAAATAGGTCTACATTGAGCATTCAAATGGTTTTGTGATTCATGGGAAGGAGTCCCATGTGTGTGGACTAAATAATGCCTTATATGGACTCAAGAAAGCACAATGTGCATGGTATGCTAGGATTGACAGATACTTAGTGATTTTGGAATTCACCAAGAGTGATGCAGATTCCAACCTTTACTACAAGGTTGTAGATGGTGATCTTTTGATCCTAGTGCTTTATGTTGATGACTTGTTTTTCAATGGAGTTGAGAAGCTCATTAAGTGGTGTAAGATGAAGCTAGCCTCTAAGTGCAATATGAAGGACCTTGGTTTGGTGCACTACTTCTTGGGATTAGAGGTGTGGTGGAGGCATGATGAGATGTTCATGAGTCAAGGGAAGTACACTATTGGTATATTAAGGATATGTTTGGATGATGGATTGTAATTCCATGGTCACATTGATGGACTCAAATCTGAAGAAACTAAGATATTTTTCTTCTAATTTAGATTCGATAGATCCTACCATATACAAACAGTTGATCGGATCGTTGATGTATTTGCTTAACACCATACCGTATATATGTTTTGTAGTGATTCCTCTCATCCATTTCATGAGTGTGTTGAGAGAGGTACAATAGGTTGCTACAAAACATGTGTTGAGGTACTTGCATGGAATATACACGGGATATGGCCTAAGTTATGATCCCAGTGGTAACATGAGATTGCAGGGCTATTCTGATTCTGATTGGGTAGGGAGTGTTGTAGACAAGAAGACCACATCCATGTGTTCCTTCAATTTAGGATATGTTTTGATTTTAGTGTAGCAGGAAGTAGACCTTAGTGGCACTAAGTAGGGAAAAGGATGAGTATATTGCAGTGTGTGTTGCATCTTGGGAAGTAGTGTGGATTTAGAAATTCATTTCTGAATTGTTTGATTAGATGTTAGAGCCGAGATTGATTCATTGTGATAAAAAGAGCTATGTGCATCTATCAGCGAATCAATTATTTCATGATAAATCAAAGCATATCGATATTCAGTACCATTAAATCCATGATATGGTGCAAAGAGGACCAATCCAGCTCCATTATGTTTCTATAGATGATTAAGATACCGACATTCTAACCAATCCTTTTCCCAGGGATAAGTTTATGTACTTTCATGACTAGCTTAGAGTAGTGGAGAATGTATCCCTCATTGAGAGGGAGGATTGATGTTGCAGTATCAGTGATACGTTCTCCCTAAGATAGGGAGAATGGTGTGACTCTTCCTTTGAGAGGAAGAGACATGGAGTTAATTGATCCTTGTTGACTCCTGATGGATTGATTTAAGTTGATACATGTAGACTCCTTGATGGATTGGGTTGAGTTGTTGCATGTTGACCCCCTTATGGATTGGGTTGAGTTGTTTAATCCTCAATGGAATAATTTAAGTTGTTACATGTAAACTCCCCGATGGACTAGGTTGATTTGTTTCATGTTGACTTGCCGATGGATTGGGTTGAGTTGTTGACTCCTCGATGGGATGAGTTGAGTTGTGACATGTAGACTCCTCAATGGAATGGGTTGAGTTGTTGCATGTTGACTCCCCGATGGACTAGGTTGAGTTGGTGACTCCTCAATGGACTTATTTGATTTGTTACATGTATACTCCTTGATGGAATGGGTTGATTTGTTTCATTTTGAATCCCTGATGGACGGGGTTGAGTTGTTGACTCCTAGATGGACTAAGTTGAGTTGCTAACACTTCTCAATGTACTGAGTTGCGTCATAAGAAATTTCTTATGATGCAAAGATGTTCAATACATTTGTGATGCTCATATTATATCCATATGTGTTCTAGCATGATTATACCTCCCTAGCTAAGAGGGAGTGTTGGTGTTGTAGTTGCATGAGATATACTCACACCAAATCAACCTAGAGAGAATAATAATTAAAATTAATATTATTATGCTAGAAGAGAATTCATCCTAAGAAAGAAAACTAATTTGACCTCAATGAAAAAGTCAACCAAAATCAAGTATAAATAAAGGTGATGCCTCATTCATTTCACCCATCAAGCAAGTTCACTCCATAAGAAGAAGAAAGTGCAAAAGAGAGAGAAGACGACTAATTCTTGGGTTGCTTTCTTTGAAGAGTATCCTTCTTTGGTTTATATTCATCTTGGATATGTATATGGATGTAGTTTATATATTGAACTAAATATCTATAATAAAGGTTGTTGGGTTTTCTTCCCTTCAATGGCACAGGATAAATCTCTATATCTTTTGTTTATGTGCTTTGGTTAATTTTTCAGTAATCCTCATCTATATTCTATTGCAATAAGATTGAAATTATATTTCTATCTTAAAAATATAATAGGAACCTAACCTCAACCTGGAGAACCCAATTCACCTATACTTGATTCAAATTCACATAATCTTGTTAGTAAATTCTAAGCATGTTTAGGACATGCTAGACATAATTGATAATTTCACCAATTTTTATGTCCATTGGAATATTCCATTTGACACTACTAGTCGATTTATTTAATCCCTTAGACTCATTGACTTAGTAGACCAATTATAGTTCATTATGTTGTGGTGGTCTCTAGGTATTAATTGGATACGGCATGCAACATAGTTGAACATATCTCCAAACATCCTTTCTATGTTAAGTTATAACCTAGTCCATATTAGGTTATCCCTTTATTCCCTTACTCCCTTGTTCAACAATTGTTTTATAGATGTTCCCATATGTCTATCATGGATGTTTTATTCCTTATCCTTGAGTAATGCAAATTTATCATATAATCCTTAATGTATTTTTACCTAGAGTTGGTGCACTTTCAAGGTCTATATCTATCCAACCTTTCTTATTATCCCCTAGAGTGAAATTTGAGAATCTCTAGCCCTTTCTTCTTAGATATTTGTTATCAAAACATTGGCATCAATCAACTATCCATTTAACCTTGATAAAAAATTATATTGACTACTAATCCTATATCATTTCCTCTAGGCTTCATGAACCTTCATTCGGATAATAAAACATGTAGTATATTCAACAAGTTCAAGACTAAAATCATTGGGGTAGTTAACCTCACACTAATGGTTATGCCCAAATTATCTCAACTTAAATATCCATTCTTGATGATCATTCCATTGCACCCTATTATTAATAATCCTTATATTGATGCAATGATGGTATTAGAATGCACATCTGGGAGGGCAATTTTGTTTCTCTATGAAGGAAATACCCATGTGGTGAAGCATGACCTAACATTATTATCCTTGGTTTAGAAGTATACCTTTCAATATCAAAATATGTCATCACCTGCAATCATAGATTAATATTTTTTTAGCATCCATTCCAATTCATAAAAGAATAAAAGAAACTCAAATAAAATATGTCTTTTGTTGGTGTGGAACCCTATCTCAAGCACATGCCCCCTTAAGATTCTCATTACTCCTCCCTCCTTAGAGCCCATTACAAAGTATGAAGTCCTCATCTATAACATTTTCCAATAATATAGGATAATCCATCACATGGTCATCCCTCCCTTTAATCCTCCCAAGAACCTTTATGCACCCATATAACCTTTACATTAGATCACCATCCTCCTCCCAATCCATGACCTTGTAGGGATTCCATATGACCTAGCTTGTATGCACCTCTTCCATCACATAGTGTTCTCTCTCATTCATTAGTGGGGAATATGGGAGTACCTCATGCCTTCTTGGCCTCTTTAACCCCAATCTATGCAAGGAATCTCCCAAACACAATCCTACCATCAAGATTTTTATCTCGACCTATCATATCCTACTTCCTTATGTTGTTGGAAAAGTAACTTCAAAAGATATTATTTGTATTATTATTATTATTATTATTATGTACTTTTGTTATTCCTCCTTTTAGGGATGTTTTCCCTCCAATCATAGATGTCATTGATATAATTGGTCATGTAAGAGTCATGGTAAAACCTTCGTTGTAAGTCGGGGAAATAGTCACCAAAAGAACAAGTGTAAAATGTATTTTTGAGTCTCCCTAGGAAAAATTGGCACAATCAAGTACAAAGGTAGGCCCTTTTGGGGTCCTGTTGATGCCAGGAAAAGTCCCAAGTACCAAGCAGTAGGGATTCTCCCTGGTGAACGATCCCAATTAGATCAAACACCGTTTTGTGTGGGGAATCCACTCGGTTCACGGTTTCGACTACCGTAGATTAATTTCTTTAATATTTTACTAGTTATGTCCCACTCCAAAGTTTATAATATTTTTGTTTAAAGAATGATATGCAAGTGCCTAAGCTAAATGCAAGTCTAATCTATATCTAAAACTAAATTATTCTATCCCTGGGTAGGGAGCAAATTTAGAGTTCAGATTAATATACTGTAAATTCTCATAAAGGTCTATGGATAGTCATACCAACACAATAATCACATTCACAACAGAAATAATACCAGAGGTAGCTCTAATATAATTAAACCATTTATTACCCTGTTAACACATACATTTATACAGACATCAGACATTCATGACCAAGGAAATAGTTGCAGGAGGTTAGAACAATCTCATTGTATGATGTACAAAAGCAAGAAGAAATAGTTCTATAGTATGCATTCCACACATTTTGATTAAATCTCTGCATAGGCCCTTTGTTCCAGCAAAATGATCCTTCTTATTAGCAAAGAGGTAGCTCTTTTACAACAATAGTCCAGAATTATTTCACCAAGAAAACAATCCTTCCTATGGTGCTTTGCACCCCTATTTATACTATATTTATCCATCACCCAGGAGATTCCCGGACTTCTTATTTGCCCACCTGGCTGAATCTAACGGTTTCAGAAAACAAACAAATAAAAACAAATTACACAAGTATTTCCCTTATGGTAATACACGCTCCTTTATTTTTCCTACATCTTTGCATTTTGAAATTGATTTGCGATCATAGATCACAAATCAACCAAGGTCGCCTCCATCCAATCCTATCGTGTCTACAATATTTTGGAGCTCTAAGATGTTCCATATTTTGTGCACATTCAATCCATGAAATCAACCTCAATCATTGATCTATATCAAACCTTCATCTAAGTCATTGAAAGATGTATCCCTTTAACCAATACCGCATATTTCAAAAGTTCATTTCCTCGTTCTTGTTGAATCAACAAAAATTTTCTTCACCATAGATCTAATTCCAAGCATATCTCAATCGTTGAAAGATGCATCCCTTTAACTAGTTCCGCAAATTTCAAAAGTTATTTTCCACGAGCACGTTGAATCAGCAAAATGGACCTCCACCGTCGATCTGACTCTGTCTTTGATCTTGGTCATTGAAAGATGTAGCCCTTTAACCAATTCCACGAATCTAAGAGATTTATTTATTTCACGCAAGCTAAAACAATATAATTATTCAGTACCGTAGATCTGTATCTTCCATGAATAGAAGCTGTCGAAAACCGCAACCTTTACCCGATCTCGCGATCGCCCATCCTAACTTGGTGAACTCTAGTACCTGAAATACATAAAGAGAACATCATGAGAGATATATTTGATCTGTAAACAACAATAAATTGTCAAAGGAGAATGTAACTAATCAGTTTAATTTCAATTATAAGTTTAATGATATGTGTCATTCATTCAAAAAGAACAAAAACACGATGATTAACGCCCTGTTAAGGAACCAAATATTTAGTTTAAGTTTCGAGACAAATATTTCTCATTTTCCCCAATGGTTCACAGTAAAAAAAAGTAGAGTTTGAACGGCTCAGATCATATCAAATATGGAATGGGTCTGATTTGAACCATTACATCACGTAGCCTTGAAATCTCCTTTCTGCTTTCTCCCTTCCAAAAATTAAAAAATGGGTTCGAACTTTTATCAAGTTAAAATTCTACTTTTTGCCTTTGCTTTTCCTCTTCCTCCTTTTTGATTCCTTCTGAGCTGTTGATCTATGCGGGGTGATTCTAAACCGTCGATCTATGTGGAAATCAAAAAATAGAAAGTCAAACTTTTCAAACTTAAACTTAAAATTTTCCACTTCTGCCCTTCTGGAAAGCAGAAATCGGAAAGCGGGCTTGCCAATGTGTTTGAAATTTAAACTCAATCCTTTCGCTTCTACTTTTCTGCTTCCGCACTTTCAATTCCTTCTGATCCTTTGATATTTTGGGAAGCTTTCTAAATTGTCGATGTTTGCGGAAATCAAAAATCAGGATTCCAACCTTTACTTGACCAAAACCTGCATCTTTCGCTTCCACCCTTTTATTTTCCACCTTTCCAAGCCATTGATTTGTGTGGAAACTTTCCAGACCATTGGATCTATGTGAAATTTAGAAATTGGGTTTGTAACCTTTTCATAAGAGAAGCTTGCATCTTTCACTTTTTCATTTCCACCTCCGCCTTTCCGCTCCCACCTTTCGGAAATCAGAAAATCAATCTTTTACGAGGTTCAAACCTTAACTTTTTGCTTCCACCGTTCTGCTTCCTCCTTTTGCGGAAAGCGGAAATCGAAAGTCAGATTGTCCAATTTTCACAAAGTTCAAACTTTAACTTTCTACCTCCCCCTTTTCTTTTCCACCTTTCTGAGCCGTTGATTTGCGTGGAACCTGTCTAGACCGTTGGATCTATGCGAAAGTTGAAAATTAGGTTTGTAACCTTTTCATAAGTGAAACTTGGCTTCTCTAACTCCACACTTCCTCTCCCACCATTTCTTGGCCGTTGGATCTTGATCGAAGCAATTCTCATTTATTGATCTTAAATCAAAGCGGATTTTCTTGTAAGGCTTGTTTCTTGGTCGCGCCTAAGTATTTTTTACCAGAATCACACTTCAGGCTTAGGGAAAAACCTTCTGCTTGAGATTCTAGGAAAGACTAAGTATGGAGGGAGGTATTAACTGAGTTGGTAAATAAGAGTAGGCATGCTTTTAAAACAAAAATGGAAGGAGGGTCCCTAAAATGTAAAATTTTTGGGGAAGCAGTTGCAGGAGCAACAATTGGCGACTAGCTGGTGAACACAGATATATGAAAAAACCTTCTTTGAACAACAATATTTCCATATGGTACTGCACTGTGAATGTTCAATGACTACTTACAAGCATTTCCTGAGACTTCTTTAAACTATATATATCCAGGGATGCAACTTTTCAAGCATCACATTTTATACCATTTCTTTGGGAGTAGGGTAACCAAGAGCTCAGTGTCTTGATAAATCTCTTGGGGTCAAAGTATGAAGTTCATTTTAACCCCTGTCTTTAAGTTTCCATCATATAAGACTCCACGGGATTGTAACAAATTAAGACATATGTATTCATTTGTTCCTCATTCCCATGATATAAGAATTATTTTGATACTTTCTTTGTGACTGGAAAAGTATTTTGAGTCTTCCTTTTACTTTGAGAATTTGGTACAGGTTATTCCATCCACAATGCCCTTTTGTGCGAGTGACAGCTTTGTTTGCTCATCAAGCTCACAGACGAAGAAGAAATGTGCTGATCTTTGTTCTTTTGACATCCCTTTTGTTCTAACGATTTATTTCTTCAGCATCATTTCTTTAATTGAAGATTGAATATTTCATAAAATTGACTTTTGAATCTAAGCCTTTTGGCCTTTTTTTATTTGTAGCAATGGGATCATTTTGAATACCATACATCTTTCAAACCTGCTTCCTTTCTATGGGTCCATCATGATATGCTTCCTGAGACAGGTATTAATGTGAGAATGGATGAAACCCCAAGATAGTACTCCGGGCCTCATGAGCATTGGTTATTTCACAAGGGTTATAATGATTCAAATGTGAACTTGAAGACTAGATTCCCTTTCCATCATCTGTCAATAGTTAAAGAATCTCATTATGATCGAACTTTATCATCTTATCTTTCCCATAAGAAATTCCTAACATCCAAATATTTCGAGTTTAATCAGATGCCTATACTTCCAAGCACCAAAAATTGAGTTGGTTTATTAAAAGAAAACAAACTAAGGCTATGAAATAAGGTGAAACAAACAAGAAAATAAACAACTAAAAAACAAAATCAATAACAACAAGTTTATTTATGTACAAGGGTTTCTAGATTCTAGGTAAAGTACTACTTGAGAACATAACCAAAACTCCTCATCTCCTTTTGGATCAAAGGCTCTAGTTTAGGGTGTGTTTCTTTGAGTTGTTGATGAAAAGGATTATGTCCATAATTACCAAAAACTTTCATAGCCCTTTTCCAACTTGGGGATTCATACTCAGCGGTGTCATTAGTGCATTCCACATCAAAATATAGAATCCACCACATATCTTCTAAATCTACTATATTACAATCAATATCACCAGCCTGTGAGAATTGAAGGAGATCGAACTGTGTGTCTAATTCACAACTGGTTTGTTTAGCTTGATGATTTTCTAGTTCAAGATCCAAAAAGTGATTTCCCAAAACTGAATACAAGAAGTTCATAGGTTCATTCTTCACTTCTAACTGAGTTACATTATATTTCATGTGTGGTTCCCTTAGTAATTTAATTTGGTTTTGAGTATTATTGTATGGTAGCCACAAGTGAGACCAATCAATTGCAAAATATCCAATAAGTTTCATTGACCAGACCCTACTTAAAAGTAATCTATATGCTTCTTGTATATCCACTACCATAACATCTATAAACTGACAAACTCTGGGATTTGTAGATAATCGAATCAAAAAAAATTTCATTTTCCCTATGACTTTCACAACATATTTGTCTAGTTGAATTATCTGAGATGGGGATGGTGCAGGTTGGCCATTAATATTTTTACATATTGAAAGTGGCATGACATTTGATGAAGACCCAAAATCTACCAAACAATTATGCACATTATGATTAAAAAATTCAAATGACAGCAAAAAAGGTAAAGTCTGAGATCTATATTTTCCTCCAATGCTTGCTTCATTTAATTCATCATCAAATTTAATAACTTTTGGGACACTATTGAGCTATGGATTAAAAGCATCTAGAAGTTTCTTACTTTGCAGAGGAAAATTACATAATTGAAATAAAGAGATGTTTTCCTTTGTTTCTTAATTTCTTCTACGATATCATACCCCATGCCTTATTATTCAGTATTCTCTGTTCTATTTGCCAAAATTTCCATAGGTTTATTAATTGATGTCTTCATTGACTCATCAACTACTGGGATTGTCTCTTTCATATTTATTGGATTAGGCTTAGGTGTTGTTTGAGTATTACTGAGAACTTTGTTTGTGTTTTATTTAAAATTCTTTATTTTAGGCAGTAACAAACTTTCATCCACCACTGGGACTTTACTTCTAGTCATGACATTAACTGATGACACTTGAATTTCCTCAATAGATTCATCTTCACTAAGCCCCAAAGTAGGTGCCCAATCCCATATTACCATAGCGGTTTCTTCATTTGTTTTTTTTGGCTCATTAGTTTGGGTTTTCTCTTCTTCGGGATCTACCAGCTGAGTATCTAACCATTGGTTCATAACCCAAGTCATTGAATTAATCCACTGTGGACATCATTTTTCAGAATGATGTTCTTGGTGAAAAGTACAAAAGTGATTCATTCCTACTTCATTAAAACTCAACATAGCATAATTATGGATAGGTGGTTAGGGTTGTTCACTCTCTTCCCTTTTCTTGTAATAAGGGTTGAATGTCTTTCTATATGGACTAACTCCCTTATCATTTTTCCAATTCCACTTCCTCGTTTGACAATTTTTGCACCATGTTCACTACATTATCTAGCTCATTAGAGTGTTCTTGTTTGGGCTTAGTTAACAACAAAGGAATTTTGTTTGTGGTATGTTTCAACTCAGGTTCTAGAGTATTCCTTGCTATACTATCCATATCTGCCTCTACTTTCTTGGATTCTTCATAGTTTCCTACCAATGTGACTTTACCATACCTTTTTACAAACATTGCTATTGGTAGATAAATTGTTGTAGTATAATATTCTACTAGAGACTCTTCAACTGATCTTGTTGCAACACTAAAGATATTTAATAAAGTGGTCAATCTATGATTAAAGTATTAGAACTTTTCTTTATCTCCCATCTCATAGACAGTAATTCTTTCATGAGAGTGGCTACAGTTTTCTAGTTTCCAAATTTACCTAAGAATTCCTTTGCAAAAGCATCCCAATTTAATATTGAATCAGCTTGCAAACTAAAATGCCATGATAATTCTTTAGGTTCAAAGGTATACTGAAAAAGTCTGCAAACAACATCTTCATCTTCAAAATTTAAAAGATTCAAAGCCATATAAAAACCCTGTAGGTGATCTTCAGCAAAAACACCCTTTCCAGGATCAAATCTTGGTAAAAATGTTTCTGGGTGTTTGGGTAAGTCATGCAATGGAGCAACCAGGTTGAGTGGCGTTCTTTCTCTCCATGCGGGTCGATTTACAGTAGCCATGATTTGAGGTGGAGACTGTGGATTACTGAAACTTTAGGGGATTTTGGTTCTAATTGATCCAAAGGCTAAACAATTTCTTAGATGGATAGGTTTACTAGTTCTCCCAAATTTTCCACAAGAATTGAACTCTTAGTGTATGAGGGTACTTTCTTGGAAGCTCTCCTTTTAGGTAAATCAGGAATAACTTTTAACCCCCCAATTTTATTGACGTAGGATCTTATATGTCTCCTAAACAGATCTACTTCTTTGAATGGGACAACATACAAACATTATGATTCTTCTTCCCCAGAACCTGTATGTTCTTGTTCTTTGAATTCATGAATAAATCTTCAACGAAAATATTTTGGATGATTTCCCAGTGTAATCTTCTTTGAAAATCAGATTTTCTCTACCATCCATGCACGGGATGGTTAGCTCCTTCTAGCGCCAATTCTGTTGATTCCTGGAAAAGTCCCAGGTACCAAGTAGTAGGGATTATCCCCGGTGAACGATCCCAATTATATCAGACACCGTTTGGTGTAGGGAATCCGTCTGGTTCACGGTTTCGGCTACCGTAGATTAAGTTCTTTAATCTTTTACTGGTTACAGCCCAATCCACCATTTATAATATTTTTTTAAAGAATGATATGGAGGTGCCTAAGCTAAATTCAGGTCTAATCTATATCTAAAACTAAACTATTCTATCCCTGGGCAGGGAGCAAATTTAGAGTTCAGAGTAATATATTGTAAATGCTCATAAAGGTCTAGCAGATAGTCGTACCAACACAATAATCACATTCGCAGCATAAAGAATACCAGAGGTGGATCTAATATAATTAAACCATTTATTACCCTATAAACACAGGCATTTATACAGACAACAAACATTCATGACCAAGGAAATAGTTCCAGGAGGTTAGAATAATCTCACTATATGATGTATAGAAGCAAGAAGAAATAGTTCTACAGTATGCATTCCACACATTCTGATTAAATCTCTGCGGAGGCCCTTTGTTCCAACAAAATGATCCTTATTATTAGCAAAGAGGTATCTCTTTCACAAAAATAGTCCATAATTATTTCACCAAGAATAAATTCATTCCTATGGTGCTCTACACCCTTATTTATCATTATCTCTATCCATCACCTAGGAGATTCCTAGGCTTCTTATTCACCCACCTGGCTGAATCTAACAGTTTCATAAAAAATTAAAAAATTAAAAACAAATTACACAGGTATTTCCCTGACGAAAATACACACTCCTTTATTTTTCTTGCATCTTTGCATTGCGAAATTGATTTCACAAATCAGCCAAGGTCGCCTCCGTCCAATTCTACCGTGCCTATAGGATTTCTCAACTCTGAGATGTTCCATCTTTCATGCACATTCAATCCATGAAATCAACCTCAATCATTGATCTATATAAAACCTTCATCTCAGTCATTGAAAGATGTAGCCCTTTAACCAATTCCATATATTTCAAAAGTTCATTTCCCCGTGCCTGTTGAATTGTGGAATTTTTCTCCACCATAGATATAATTTCGAGTAGATCTTAGTCATTGAAAGATGCATCCCTTTAACTGATTCCACAGATTTCAAAATTTATTTTCCACGAGCATGTTGAATCAGCGAAATGCACGTCCACCATCAATCTGACTCCACCTTTGATCTTGGTCGTTGAAAGATGTATCCCTTTAACCAATTCTGTGGATATGAGAGATTTATTTCATTCGCGCAAGCTAAAACAATGGAATAATCTATATCTTCCATGAATCTCAGTCATCGAAAATTGCAACCTTTACCCGATCTCACGATCGCCCATCCTAACTTGGTGAACCCTAGTACCTGAAATACATAAAAAGAACAACATGAGAGATATATCTGATCTATAAACAACAATAATTTTTCACTGGAAAATGTAACTAATCACCGTACTTTTAGTTATAACTTTAATGGTATGTGTCGTTTATTGAAACAGAAAAAAAACACGACGATTAGCGCCCTCTTAAACAAGCAAATATTTATTTTAAGTTTCGGGACAAATATTTCTAATTTTCCCCAATGGTTCACAGTAAAAAACAAAACAGATGTTGGACGACTCATATCATCTCAAAGATGGATTGGTTCTGATTTGAACTGTTAGATAACGCATCCTTGAAATCTCATTTATGTTTTCTCTCTTTTGGAATGTGGAAAACAGGTTTGGCAATTTTATCAAGTTAAAATTCTACTTTTCGCCTCCACTTTTCTGCTTCCTCCCTTCTTATTCCTTCTGATTCATTGATCTATGCAAGGCGATTCTAAACCATCGATCTATGTAGAAATCAAAAAATAGAAAGTCAAACTTTTTGAAATTAAACTTTAACTTTTCTGCCTCCACCTTTTTGCTTCCTCCCTTTCGGAAAGCAGAAATCAGAAAAAGGGGTTGCCCATGTGTTTGAAATTTAAACTCAATCCTTCCGCTTCCGCTTTTCCTCTTCCATACTTCTGATTCCTTCTGAGCCGTTAATATTTGCGGAATCTTTCTAAACCATCGATCTATGCAAAAATCGAAAATCAGGATTTCGACCTTTACTTGACCAAAACCTGCATCTTTTGCTTCCACTTTTCTGCTTCCGCCCTTTTTTTCCACCTTTTCGAGCCGTTGATTTGCGCTGAAACCTTCTAGACCGTTGGATCTATGTAGAATTCGAAAATTGGGTTTGTAAATTTTTCATAAGTGAAACTTTCATCTTTCACTTCCGCATTTCTGCCTCCTCCCTTCTGCTTCTGCCTTTCGGGAAGCAAAAAATCAATCTTTTACGAGGTTCAAACCTTAACTTTCTGCTTTTGCCTTTCTGCTTCCTCCTTTTACAGAAAGAGGAAATCGAAAGTCGGATTGTCCAATTTTCATGAAGTTCAAACTTTAACTTTTCACCTCCCCCTTTTATTTTCCACCTTTCCGAGCCATTGATTTGCGTGGAATCCTTCTGGACCATTGGATCTATGTGGAAGTCGAAAATCAGGTTTGTAACCTTTTCATAAGCAGAATTTGGCTTCTCTAACTCCGTACTTCCTCTCCCTCCATTTCTTGGCCGTTGGATCTTGATCGAAGCAATTCTCAGCCGTTGATCTTAAATCAAAGCATATTTTCTTGTAAGGCTTGTTTCTTGGTTGCGCCTAAGTATTTTTTACCAGAATCACACTTCATGCTTAGGGAAAAACCTTCTTCTCGAGCTTCTAGGAAAGACTACGTATGTAGGGAGGGATTAACTGAGTTGGGAAACAAGAGTAGGCATGATTTTAAAACAAAAATGGAAGGAGGGGCCCTAAAATGTAAATTTTTTGGGGAAGCAGTTGCAACAGAAACAGGTCCTAGGTCACACAACTGAAGAATATAAATAGGGAGGCACTCTCCCTCATTTGGACACATAGAAAACACAAGCAATTTCACTCTAGGAGAGAGAAAGACAAGTTCGTTGGGGAAGAAGAAGAAGAAATTGCAAAATACATCTTATCTTTAGTTTTTACTTCTTTGTCTAACATTGTACTAAGTGATGAATTGATACATAAGAGGTTGTTGGGGTTTTCTCCCTTGTGGTTTCCTAGGATAAAATTCTTTGTGTATTTCTTATGTATTGTACTTTCCTATATTTCAGTGATTCTAGTAAATTAAAGATATAACACATTTGAATTAAAGTGAAAACTCTAACATGGTATCTAAACCACCCTGAAAGAAGGCATTATGCAGCTACAAAAACTAGGGATTCCAATATCTGACACTTTTCTCCACAAACTTTCCAGAAAATAAGGCTAGGCTAATTCACCTCAAGGAGGCACATCTTTTGGTGGAGAAATACTCCATTTTGAAGAAGTTTCACTTTTGACCTGATCACTATTGCTGGGAGAAACTAGGGCATCAAGTTTTTGGAGCTTCTCTCCACGAAATTTGGAAAAGGACCTCACTAGGAAACACACCTCAAAGAGGCACATCTTTCTATCCAGACATAATTTCAAAATTCCAAGTTTGAAAAATTAGGGTTTCTTTACTGAACCCTAGGTCATCCAGATGAAGGAGCAGTTTGGGATTTATTTGTTTACTATTTCCATTTTAGGTTCTCATATCAAGATGTTGAATCATACCAATCTTGAGGACAAGCTTGAAAGAGATGACAAATTCCAGTCATGGAAGTATATAATCTCTCTAATTCTAGAAGAAAATGACTTGGAAAAATATGTCATTGAGGAGGTTCTAGAACCATAGGGAGATGATGCAAAGGCTACTCACAAGAAGAACATTATAATATCCAAGAGGATTATTGCAAACTCCATCAAAGATCATCTCATCCCTCATTCCTAATCATTGAAGACTCCCAAGAATATGTTCGATGCATTGATCAAAATATTTGAAGGGAATAACATCAACTGAAAGATGACCTTGAGAAATCAACTAAAGAATGTAAAGATCCAACACTCAAAAACCATCCAGTCTTACTTCACAAGGGTTTCTCAAATCAAGGAGCAACAAGAATCCATTGAATAAAATGTTGAAGGAGAGATCGTGATGAATACCTTGAATGGTCTCCCAAGATCATGGGACTCATTCATTCAAGGGATATGCACCAGGAAGAAGCTAATCAATTTCAATAGATTGTGGGAGGAATGTACCCAAGATGAATACTGATTGGTTTCAAGAGAAGAGAATATGGGAGTTCATGATGATCAAGCCCTAACGACTCATGCAAAGAATAATAGAAGAAAGAGGGAGGATCACCCTCACAGAAGGAACAAAATATTCCAAAATAATCATAGACCAAAAAGGGATTACTCCAATCTAGGATGTTTCACATGTGATGATAAATGCCACTTTGCAAAAGAAGGTCCCAAAAACAAAGGATCCACTAGGACAAATAAGAAGATGCATCATGCTCGCATTTCTGAAGAGAATGAACCATAAATGAAAGAACAAAAGAAGTTTCCTCAAGTGATGAGAAATATATACTTTAAGGATTCAACCCATGATTATGAATATCATGCTCCATGGACTTGATTTGAAGAAGAACCTCTTATTTGGATAATAAGGGATGAAGAATAAGGGACACTCAGAACTAGTACACAATCCCTTGTGATATATGGTGCAGAAGACTTGCTCATCATTTTCGATTATGAGCAAGACACAGGTCCTCAGAATCAGATGGTGGAGTAGAGCACAACACATTGTTAGAGACTTACTACAAGAAGACAACAATCAATAGGGATTCCACCAAACAAACAAACAAAGATAAGTATTTGAATTGTCATTCCCTATGTATCTAGTTGCTTAAATGATATTGTTTAATTGTATACATATTTATGTTCGTAGATTTAGGAAATGTATTTTACATATTAGAGTGTTTGCATTCATGAACAATATACTACTAATGTGCATATGATGGGTAAGTGGCCTATGGTACTGTACAACATTTTGTTTCTACTTATCTAGAGTAAAACCTCTTTGCTGACATTTTGAGAGTAGTTGACACTCTTAATTATGTTCTGGTAGAGATGGATGGAATCTAGAAAGTTATTGTATGTATACGAGATATGAATGAATGTTGTGTTGAAGCATTGGCTAAAATATTTGCATGATTGTGTGACACATGTATTTATGCATATCAATATGTTTTGAAAAATATGAAATGTTCCTAATCATGCTACTGAATTTGGCTTGTAGGAAACACCGTATACAATCACTCACAAGAGAAGAATGATGACAGTTTTTCCATAGAACAAGTAACGACGGTTCAGCCATCAAACTCAAAGAAAAATTACTCGGATGAAGCACATAAAGAAGAAGTTGAAACTCCTAGATTCAGAGGCACATATATAGAAGAGTATACTTTAGAATAACATGATTACCATGATATGAACAAGACACAGAGACTGGTAGATCCACCTCATGAGAAGAACTCCTACAAGAGAAAACCATCCTGTGCACGTGAATCTATCCAAGATGCAGATAGGTACAGTGTTCCAGATGGGATTTCCATAGAAAGCAAGAGGCCGAGACCTTACACCATTTATGTAGCACTAATTTGAAACATCATTAATGAAGAACCTTCCAACTATGAGGAAGCAACAAAAAGGAAAGCATGGAAGGATGCCATGGTTGAAGAGTATTAGTCAATCATGAATAATGGTGTCTAGGAGGTGGTCCTGAAACCAAAAGGAAAGTATATAGTGTCTTCCAAACATATCTACAAGATCAACATACAGCATGTGGGAGCATCAATAAATATAAATAAAGGTTCATGGTTTCTCTCATAAAGAGGGATTTGATTATGGCGAAACGTTTACTCCATTGACTAGACACACTTCTTCAATGAAGTAGAAGTGTATATCAACTAACTTCCAGGACTAGGGACTCTCTACATAGAACCACATGTGCACATATTAAAGAAGGATTTGTATGAACTTAGAAGGCATCCATGGGATAACACATACAATTACATTAAGAGCTTTAGGATCACCTAGAGCGATGAAGACCTCGAAATTTGCTACAAGGTTAAAGAAGGAATCCTACTAAGGACAAGAAGATCATAGATGGGTGTAAGAGTAATTTTCAACAAATTTAGAGATGGAGGATCTTGGCATCCAACGGCCTTGAGAGATGACATAGATGGATACACAAAATATTAGTAGCAAAAGAATCTACTTGTCACTCAAGTACAAAATGACCCGATGCAGGGAGTACAAGATGCAGAGTGGTGCTCTGCTTCAGAGGGAGTGAATATAGTAGATATCCTAGTTTGAGAATATTGACATGATTCTTAGGATTTAGGTGTGGCAGAATCCAAATGATATTTTCCTTAGTCAAGGAAAATATGTGGTCAAGATGTTGGATTGTGAGGCTACACCGATGGAATCAAACTTGAAGTTGTTGTGTGATGCTACTTCAGAGATAGTTGATGCCACAAGTCTACTGGAAGATGATTGGTTCATTGATGTACTTGATGAACATGAAGCTAGATATTTGGTTTGCGGTGAACACTTTGAGTCATTTCATGGTGGAACAACGACGAGTTCACATGGTTGTGGAAAAGAACATGCTCAGGTATCTGAAGGGTACGACCAAGTATGGCCTCAAATATGTGAGAGATCACAAGATGTATATGCAAAGATATGTTGAATTCTATTGGGATGGTAATGATACAGATAGGAAGAGCACTTCAAGAGTGTTTCTTCAACATGAGGTCTGGCATGATTACTTGGTTCAACAAGAAGCAGATGAGTGTATCACTGAATACAACTAAGTACATCTCATTCAACAAGTTGTGAGGCATTTTGGACTCATAAGCTACTTCTAAGATTGTTTAATGTTAAGTTAGATATGACTTATGTGTAGTGTGACAAATAGAAGTTGTCTGAGAACCCAATTCCATGGCAAGTCGAAGAACATGGAGATTTGATATCACTATATCTGGGATATGGTGCAGAGGGGAGTAGTGAATCTCTAGTATGTTGTGACATACGAGAAGATATATGATGTCTTAAACAAGCCTTTGGTGAGAGTGAAGTTTGAATACTTTAGGGACAAGATTGGAGTTGTGTAGATCAATGTACATCGCAAGAGGGAGTGATGAGTCCCAGTGGTTCCCTACATCTAGTATGAATAAAGGATTGGATTTGTAGATGATGCATTCCTAGATGCTTCTAGTCCTACATCCAGTATTAAAAAGGGCTTGCTTTGTAGTTGATGAAGTCTTAGATGGTTCTAGGCCTACATCCAATATGAAAAAGGACTGGATCTGTAGATGATGAATTCCTAGATGGTTCTAGGCCTACATCTATAATGAAAAAGGAATGGCTTTGTACATGATGAATTCCTAGATGCTTCTATGCCTACATCCAGTATGAAAAAGGGATCGCTTTGTAGTTGATGAAGTCTTAGATGGTTATAGGCCTACATCCATTATGAAAAAGGACTGGATCTGTAGATGATGAAGTCCTAGATGGTTCTAGGCCTACATCTAGAATGAAAAAGGAATGGCTTTGTACATGATGAATTCCTAGATGCTTCTATGCCTACATCTAGTATGAAAAAGGACTGACATTATCGATGAATTCCTAGAAGGGTCTAGGCCTACATCTAGTATGAAAAAGGACTGACACTGTAGTTGATGAAGTCCTAGAAGGATCTAGGCCTACATCAAGTATGAAAAAGGACTGGCACTGTAGTTGATGAAGTCCTAGAAGGATTTAGGCCTACATCCAGTATGAAAAAGGATTGGCATTGTATTTGATGAATTCCTAGAAGAATCTAGGCCTGCATCTAGTATGAAAAAGGATTGGCACTGCATATATATGCATCCACTGTGAAAAAGGATTGGCACTGCAGAGATAGGCATCTAGTATAAAAAAGGACTGGCACTGTAGATAAGTACATCCAGAATGAAAAAGGGATGGAACCATATGAGGTACATCTAACATGAAAAGGGATAGAACTATACATATATGTTGACCTACATCGAGCATGAAAAGGGGTTGGCCCTATAGTTGATAAATCCCTATATGGGATCTAGGCCTACATCCAACATGAAAAAGGGTTGGCTATGTAGAACTTTCGAGGACATATAGATTCGAGAGATGTCACTAGTCAATGGTCGACGATATGAAGATTTGATGTAGCATTGATGATGTTCCAACGATGATGATGATGTCCAAATATTGTGTCCAATTGTGGTGATGACTAGGTTAGAAGAATACCGTCCTTGTTAAGAGAGAGTGTTGTTGTAAAAGTAACTTCAGAATATATTCTTTGTATTATTATTATTATGTATTTTTGTATTCCTTCTTCTGGGGATGTTTTCTCTCCGATTGAAGATTTCATTGATCTAATTGGTCATGTAAGAGTCAAGGTAAAACCTCCTTTGTAAGTCAGGGAAATAATCCCAAAAAGAACAAGGGTGAAATGTATTTTTTAGTTTCCCTAGGAGAAGTCATCCTAATCAAGTAGAGAGGTCATCCTTGTTGGGTCCTAGTTCACACAACTAAAGAATATAAATAGGGATGTGTTCTCCCTCATTTGGACACACATAAAACACAAGCAAGTTTTCTCCAAGAGAGAGAAAGACAAGTTCATTGGGGAAGAAGAAGAAAAAGTTGCAGAACACATCTTATCTTTGGTTTTTCTATCTTTGTCTGACATTGTACTAAGTGACGAATCTATACAGAATAAGTTGATAGGTTTTCTCCCTTGTGGTTTCCCAGGATAAAATTCTTTGTGTCTTTCTATTTTGTTGTGCTTGTTTATCTTTTAGTGTTCCTAGTAGATTAAATATTTAACACATTTGAATTAAAGTGCAAACTCTAACACCTTAATAATGATCAACTCATCGTATAAACCAGATAACATGTACCCTCTTCATACATAAACCATTCCTCTATCTATTCCTTTTACCAAGGTGAGTGTTTACACAAGAGACACTTTGGTGCTCTACATGAGTAGTCTCCTTGTCATCACTTCCATGATCACCTTCCATAGGTGACTAACAACCATGTAGGTGTGTCTCACCTAATTCACATCCCCTTTCTCCTATTTATAGTATATTAACTATGTTATTTTATGTTCCACCTCATTTTCATTTATGTATACCTCTATGTGTGAGTGTTTATATCAAGAGATGGTCACCCACAACGATTGATACATGTTCTCCATGGTCATTGTCATATAATCCTAGGAGAATAGAAAGAGGTGATACTTTTTTAGTATCCAATCAACACCCAACATAAATCTATCTTGAATTGGAATACATTGAGCCTGACTAGTCTCCCCAACCTTGTTGCATGTATGATTTACATATTTTCTCTTGATAGCTAAGGGGATTGCTTTCCTATACACATGGTGAAACAATCATGATTGGTCGCATAGAATATATCCTTCACTTTGTTATGCACAAAATCCCCAAATACAAGATTATATTATCTCTAAACTAGGTCTCCTTGGTATATATAGAATACAAAAGTTACAACTAAGGTCTTATCTGACCATGCAATCACAAATAAGGTCCTATCCAACCAATAAATACAATACTAATATAATAATAGAAATGTAATGCCACAATATATAGGGATTGGTATGCCCCTCCCATTCAAAAAAGTGGTGTTTTCAAAACTTGCTAAGTTGTGGATATTTTTTCCTAAAGAACTCAAACTTCCCATGTCATCTCATCTATTGGTAAGTTCTACCACTTAATAAAAAGAGAATAAATAAATATACTTTGGGATTTTATAAACCACTACCATGATGAAATATTTCCTTCTAACTTTGGTATTATACCTTTGATAAAAATCCATTGAGACATCTTCCCAACGTTGACTTGGTATGGTTGTTGGCTGGAGAAGACCCGGTCTCTTAATTGTCTCTCCCTTATTTTGTTGGAAAACCAAACATTCTACCACAATATTTTGGACATCAATTTTAATTCCTTCTGAAAAAAATATTTCTTGATATTCTTGTAAGTTTTAAAGAACCATAAATGAACAAGGGTCCCCTGGTAGTTGTTGAATTATAGCGCATACTTTTTTATATTCCTTCCATTATATCCTTCCTTCTTCCACCCAATCAAATTTGAAAATGGAAATAACATAAAGTAAGCCCTATATGTCATCTTCTTTTCTTGAAAGTCCATCTACCAACACATTTTGTTTCCTTTTTTTAGACAATTTAAAAGTCATAACCTACCATCTTTGTAACCTATTGTGTTCCAAGAATTAGTTAATACTATCAAGATTTCTTCTTACCTTTAAGTTTAGTACTATTATGTAAGGGCACCATTTATTAATTGCATGCAATATTGCCAACATTTTCTTTTCATAATTTGGTTTGAGAAAGTTATTCCCTTTAAGTTGGAAACTGCCAAAGGAAAGGGGCATTCCTTCTTGCATCAAAACCCCACCAATTTAATTCCCTAAGGAATCACATTCCACATTAATCATTTTTGGGAAGTTGGAATTGGATAATATAGGAGTTGTACACATGACCTCTTTAATTGTTTCAAAAATATTTGTTTCCTTCTTGATTCCAAGAGAATGACTCCTTTTTTTCTAACATTGTTAGAGGTGTTGTTATTTGAACATAATTCTTGACAAACTTGTGGTAGTAGCTTGTCAATTCTAAGCATCCTTTAAGGTTCTTTAATTTTTAATTTGGACTTGTCCATTACATGATAGCATTAATTTTTTTAGGGTCCACTATGATTCCTTCATTAGATACAACATGACCTAAACGTTCCACTTCCTGCATGCCAAAGGCAAAGTTAGAAGGCTAGACATATAGTTGGTGCTCCTCCAATAGTTTTAAGACCATGTATGCATGTTGTACATACTCTTCCCAATATTTGATATATATTAGTATATAATCAAAAAATGATAACACAAATCTTTTGTGGATGGGTTTGAAAATATAATTCATCAAGCTTTGAAATGTGCAAGGTGCAATAGTAAAGCCACACAACATCACCAAAAATTCATAAGGACCTTCATGTATTCTTAATATTATTTTTGGAATGAATTCTTATCTCATTATGATTTGATGATATCCAAATTAGACATCCAACTTAGTAAAGAAAAGTGTTCCTTGTAAGTCATCTAATAATTCATCATTAACATGAATACAAAACTTATCTTTAATGGTTATTTTGTTGATATCTCTATAATTTGGACACATATTCCATGCACCTTCCTTTTCATGAACCATCACCACTTGTGTAGAGAAATCACTTTTTCTAGGTCGAATGATTCTTATCTAACATTTCTTGAACCATATTCTCAATCTCATCTTTTTTGCATATTGGTAATTGTAGGGTCTAATGTTAGGCAATATAATTCCTAGTTGCAAGTGAATAGAATGGTCATGATCTTGCATAGATGGAATACCTCAGGTATAGATGCATGAATATCTAGTGAGCACAATTATGCAATTACACCATGATGTCCCTTAGTAAGCAATTTTTTCATGCTACTAGATTTGATCACTTTAGAGGGTTTCCATGGAATACCTTTGAGTTCAATATCCTTCCTTTTGATCCTTTCCTTTTAACGAGAATCTCATGGAAAGTTCCAGAAAATTAAGAGCCATGTTCCCAATGATTGTAGCCACTAAATCCCTAGTACAACATCAACACCACCCATTTAGATTGCAATCATTCGACTATACAGTAAATACTCCCCCATAGTAAGATTAATGCTATGGATATTCCCTAAATAATTTATTGTACCTCCATTTGCAATCATTAGTTTAAATTTGGGTGTTGGATATATAAATCAATTGCGAGGTTTGGGTAATTTGCAATTAATGAAGTTATGGTTACTACCAAAATCAATCAACACTATCACCTTTTTCTTTTTGATATATCATTCTATATTGAGAGTTTGAGGAGTGTTAATGATGGCCAATGCATGGAAATATATTGTTAGATTACTATATTCTAGTTCTACCTCTTGAGATTGATTTGGTTCTATATCTTCTTCCTCTTCACATTCTATGTAGAATAATGTATTATCACTACACTTATTCCCCTTCATCTACTTTTTGTCACAGTTGAAACATAGTCCTTTTCCTCTTATTTCATCCACTTATTGAGTTGTTAGCCTAATAGGTTGAGTAACATTGGGGGGGGAGGGGGGATTTCCCTCTCTATAGGTGTTAGTAGTATCCCTTCTAGTAGCCATATTTTCACTTTCCTTTCTAAACTGAAAGCATCCTCTATTTATTTAGGATCAAAGGAGTGTACCTCTTGTTGAATTCTCTCCTTTAAAGTTACCATAAAGAGATCCAAAAAATTATCCTGTTGAATTTTCTTCACTCTAAGAATCAACTTTTGAAATTGCTTAATGTGTTCTATAAATGGACCTCTTTCCCTAAGATTTATTGATTGGATAAATAAGGTGTTTCTCTTAGTGTCACCATAATGTGTTTTTAATTCATCCATAAACATATATCAAGAGACAATAGAGTCCTTTTTACAATCACAAATCCATTGGTAAGACAGAAATTGAATATGAGGATTTGATAGATACCTTTCATAAAATTGGCACTTGGTGTACATCAAATAATTACTCCATATAGAATATCCATGTTATTGGATCATTGTCATCAAAACTTCTCACATCAATGTTGGGAATGAAGTAGTCCCTTTTTCTTGAGTTGAACTCATGATTACCTGGATTATGGAGTTATTCATGTTTAAGTATCGAGGACTCAAACCTATTTTTCTAATATTGGTTTTCAAATTTCTCAATATATGATTGGGACGAGATATTACTTTTCTCCTTATCCTTTTCTCGAGGAAGTAAATTAGGAGTAAAGATATGTCTTATATTAGTCAAAATTTCCTTCATATATTGAATATCATATTTATTGGCCATATTTTCCGTCGTTTTATCCATCTTTTCTATCTTTCATTCCATATTTTACAGGTTACCTTCAATTCCATTTTTTACATGTGTCAAAACTAGATTTTTTGCTAACAAATCATTCATTTCATCACATTTATTCAATAAATTTGATAGTTGGTTATATATATCTTCACTTTCTTCCTAATTCATAGTTGATCTCTCTGGAGGTTTAATTGGTGCAACATTTTTTACAAATCCCCTTCCTATGTGATCCCAAAACAATATTCTATATTTTTCCTCTTTTCTCTCTTTTTCACACCTTTTAAATCACCCAACAAACAAATATTCGAATCAAAATTTATTCAAGTTTCAAGTTAACATACTTTTAAAAACCCAAGTTAATAGTATTTCTAGCCAACCTTTCTTCTTATTTATCTCTATAATTTCAGCCCTCCTGAATCTAAAATTTTGGCCTGTAGTATCTTGGTATGTCTTCTCTACAATGCCATAGGTTTGACCAATTTATTATTTTCCATGGAAAAGTTATGGTAACTTTTTCCAAAATTTGTCATTTTTGCCATTTTTAGGAGAGCAAACTTGTATGACCTTCCACGTGTCCAATTTTTGTGATCCAATTCTAAAAATGTTTATCAAAGATTCTATGGTATGTCTTAAATTGATGTAATTAGTGGCACACAAAGTGGATCTTTCAATGTTTGGATACAATAGTTTGGATGTAATTAATTAATTCTGCATGGTCCATATGTGTTTAATTAATTAATCATCTTTATCATATCATACTCAAAAGGATTTTTCCATACTAATGATCATATGTATTACCCCAGGTCATATAGTCATGTGCTAAAGTAAATCACTCTAGGGGTAGCTAAGCCCTAGAGGAGACTTATAGCACCTAGTTATCATGGCTAGAAATACATCACATATAATATCTACATGAATTGATACAACACAAGCTAGATGGTCTTGATACAACACAAGACTCCAATATTGATACAACACAAGATTATGACCTTGATACAACATAAGATCATAGTACATATGATCTTTTATAAATAGGAATTGATACAACACAATGTCCTAGCTTGATACAATAAAAGATTACTTAACTTAATACAACATAAGTTCCTGACTTGATACAACACAAGTCTCTTAACTTGATACAACAAAAGTTACTAAACTTGATACAACACAAGTTTCATACTTGATAAAACATAAGTCTCCTAGTGAATGAATCCATATGATGTACATTTAACACTCCCTCTCAGGAAGGGAGACATTATCTTCCATACCAAGCATATCTCAAAATTGTCTGAACTTCATCACAGATAGAGGCTTTGTCATCACATCTGTAATCTTCCCATCAATAGATATGTACTGAAGTTTTACAATACCTTTCTGGACCATGTCTTGAATGAAGTGATACTTCATTTCTATGTGTTTCGATTTGTCATGAAACACTGTATTTTCAAAAAGATTTATACAAATTTGATTGTCACACCTGATCACTATAGGCTCTATCTTTTCACTGAGAAATCCTCCAAGTAGCTTTCTCAGTCACACTTCTTCTCTGCAAGCAGTACTAGTAGCAATGTATTCAGACTCTGTGGTGCTCTATGCAACTGAAACTTGCTTTCTGCTAGACAAAAAATCATAGCAAAATCCAAGCTAAAACAATAACAGGAAGTTCTCTTATGATCAACAATGCTTCCACCGAAATTAGAATCAATATATCTAAGCAATAAAACTCCTCCATTGGAGGCATACCTGATTCCATAAGAAACTGTACCACAGAGGTATCTCAAATATGCTTACCTGCAACCTAGTGTATGTTTCTAGGATCAGTCATGAATTAACTCAAAATGCTAACTACATAAAAAATGTGTAGCCTAGAATGTATCAGTTACATCAACGATCCATTCAACACTGGTATAATGTGGGGTCCATTAGATCTGATCCATTCTCGATCTCATGGATTTTCCTCAAATTGGAATCCATTGGAGTATCATGGATTTACAATCCACCATGCCAAATATACACAAGATGTCCACTGTGTACTTCCCTTGAGATAGAATTATATCATCATTCCTCTGTGAAATATCAAGGCCTAGGAAGTAGTGCATAAGACCAAAGTATTTCATCTCAAACTCGGAGGCAAACTCCCTCTGATACTCAACAATTATTATTTCCTCTCTATTGAGGAAAATATCATCCACATATAGGACTAGTACCAAAGGTTGATTCTCCACTACTTTGAAGTACAAGTTTGAATCTGCATCACTCTTCAAGAAACCCAGTTTCTGAAGATAATTGTCTATTATGGCATACCAAGATCGAGGAACTTATTTTAACCCATAGATGACTTTCTTAAACTTGCACACATGGTGCTCCTTCCCATGTATCACAAAACCCTCGGGATTATCAATATAAACCTCTTCCTCAACCTCACTATTGAGTGAAGCTTCCAGTCCAATCTCGATGCAAGTGAAATAATAGATATAATGGTGGTATACCTAGACACTGTAGTAAAATTATCCTCATAATCAATGCCCTCTTTATGAGAAAATCCACAAGTAACAAACCTGAATTTGTACTTGTATGCACTACCATTTACAACATGTTTTATCTTGCAAAGTCATCTGGAATTTACAACTGACTTCCTCTCAAGTTTGAAAATAATATCCCAAATACCATTCTTCATAATAGAATTATATTTCTTTTTCATGGCATATTTCCACACTTTCTTCTCTGTAGTCTCTTCATATGATGAAGGCTCTGAGTCACTGATTTTTCTCATCAATGCAACATATCCTAAAGACTTATCAGGCTTCTTGCACTCTCTAGAAGTTCCTACTGGTGCTCCATGATTCTCAGCATCTCTCAATACATCTTGGCACCATGTTGACCTCTTCTTTGTAGGAGGGTTCATCAACAAGTTCAACCAGTTCATCAATGACAGGTATCTCTGCAGGCTTTATTGGATTCTCCCTTTGAACATCAGAAAGGGAAGAATCATCAGTATGATCCTCTTCTATAGGATTCTCAACCTCCTTTGCCTCTGGATCATATTCAAGCTCTTTTGACCGCTTGAATGTTGCCTCCTCATGGAAATTCACATCCCAACTAACCTCAACATGTATCTCATCAGGTACATATATTTTGAATGCCTTGGAGGTTTCACTGTGGCCAACAAAATTTCCCTTATTTCCATAAGGTTCCATATTGGTTCCCTTTTATTTTGGTATGCGAATATACACAGGACATCCAAAAAACTGAAGATGTGATATGTCTAGTTCTTCACTAGTGAGCATCTCTTCAAGTGTTTTTTCATCAATACATCCATGCATACTTTTGTTATGTATTTGCATTGTTGTACTAGTATCTTTTCCCCACAAATAAGTATATATATCTTAATCATGTAACATGGATTTTGCAACCTCACAAACAGTTCTACTATTTCTCTCTGCAACCCCATTCTGTTGTGGGTTGTAAGGAAATGTTAATTGTCTACATATCCCTATGTCACTACAAATGTCATTAAAGGAATTTTATTCAAATTCTCCACCATTATCGACCTTAGGGAATGGATATGCCTACTTGTCTGATTCTCAACTAAGTCTTTATACTCTTGAAACTTACTTAAGGTTTCACTTTTGGATTTCATGAAGTAAATACAGGCCTTACGGGAGAAATCATCAATGAATAGTAAAATTTCATTTATATCTAGTATGGATGCTAGGAAACTTCCTTTTAAAAATATTTCCTAAAGCACAACCTTGAAAAACAATATCATGTACATAATCAAAACTAGGAATACCTTTCACCATTCGCTGCAAACCAAGTAGTGCTCTGAAGTGAAGGTGTCCAAGCCTCCTATGCCACATATCGCATGGGATGATAGTATGATGTGTTAGGACTGTAATATACTTTCCTAGGACCTTGAAGACTCTTCCCTATTGAACTCCAATGGCAATAGCATTATCAATGTTTTGGTTCTTTGGAAATAAGTATGCTGAATTATCCATGAAGATGACTCGAAATACTTTATCTTCAAGGACATAAACATAGAGTAGGTTATTCTTCAATCCAAGGACATATAGAATTTCCTCCACATATAGCGTGTCTCCCGAACTTAGTTGGAAGGATGTGGATCAAATTCCTTGGATTTATTATGTGGAATCGTCTCCCAATTCTACAATGCATGCAAATTGTTTCTCTTTTAGGTTGGAGATTGTGCCCTTGTATCCGGCATGTACTTTTAAGTACCACTATCAATCAGCCATGTATCTTCTCCTGTGATGAGAGATTCGTACAAATAAAATATGAGGTAATATTCCCTCCTTGTATCTTTCTCTTTAGTTTCATCTTCTTCGAAATTTTCTTTTGTGATGGTGGAAGCATGAAATCTTCCTTCTTTTCTTTTCCTCACACGACAGTCCTGTACAAAGTGTCCTGACTTTTGACAATAAAAGCATAAAAGATTTTATTTTAAAAAAGCCTTATTGATCTCTTTCTTCTTTGCACAAAAATACTTTTTGGGAGCAAATGGATTCGTCCATTTCTTATTTA
Source organism: Pseudotsuga menziesii (assembly GCA_001517045.1). Taxonomy (NCBI): domain Eukaryota; kingdom Viridiplantae; phylum Streptophyta; class Pinopsida; order Pinales; family Pinaceae; genus Pseudotsuga; species Pseudotsuga menziesii. The sequence continues at coordinate 160,289 of LPNX011204235.1, forward strand.
TAGCTGTGAGAGAAAGATTCTCCTCCTTAGTGTTCACAACTTTGTTATGGATGTGCCCTTCTTCTTGAATGCAATCATGCCAAAGTCTTTTGAAGTTGGGATTCTCTTCTCTTCCATTTACCACAACAAGAAAGATCTTCCATGACGATGGGAGTCCTTCGATGCCAGTTTGAAGAAGGTCATCCTCATCCATATCCACACTGATACTTGCAAGTTGATCATTCACCTATGAAATATTTGTGAAGAAGGAAGCTATGGTATCATCTCTTTCCATCTTCATGTTGTGCAACTTTTTCTTGAAATCCCTCTTTTGGGTAGGGGAATTCTTCTCATAAAGATTCATGAGTGTTTCAAAACACTCCTTTGTCATCTTCAATGGTGTGATGATCGACATGAGGTTGTCCTTCACAGAGTGATATATGATCCTCTTTTCATTTTCTTGATTCTTTTTGTAATTGGTTTATCTTACATTTGTAGTGGTATCTTTGATCACAGTGGTCACAAAGGAATCAATACCATGATCTTCAAGAATGTTAGTCACTATCACCTTCCATGTGTTGGAGTTTGATGTTCCTTCAAGTTGGTCCTCCGATCTGTTCATATATCTATAAATGTTCATGTGTTTTGAAATAAGTAACAGCTATCTGTGATTTTTCTTAATGCATGAACAAAATACATTACTCATTGATGAATAATAATTTTGCTCCCTAGGGATAGGTTAGATAGTTAGTTTTATTTTTTTATTGTTGTGTGTGGTTTATATGCGAGAGAGTTAAGACGAGAGGTAAGAACTTGCGCATCACATTGTGACCGCTCCTCGTATTCTCTATCAATATGCATTTTTATATAGGCACTTGCATCTCATACTTAAATACAAAAAACTAAAAACATACACGGTGGACCGGGCCATAACCGGTAAAACCCTTTATTTTTGTTACTTGACCTACGGTAGCCGGACCGTAAACCGGACGGATTCCCCATACCAAACAGTAACGGGCTAGTTGGGAATGTTTACTGGGGAGAATCCCTAACTGTTATTACCTGCGATTTTTGAGGCCTCAACAATTTAATAGCATAAGCATAAAATATGCTCGGATACATATTTCTAACGCACCCTTCGCTACACTAGATTTAAAACACACTATTTTTTTAAATAAAACATATATGCATGATAGTCACATGCATACTTTTAACACATGCACAACAAATGCACAATAGATATAGACATAGGTTACATGCATAGTGGTTATGTGCATTCTTATAACCAATGCACAATAATGCATGTCAAATATAAGCATTTAGCGGAAGCTTATTATATTTTGTGAAACCATATTCACATACATTCAAGCATAATCATTTTATGCATATTTGTAGAAGCATAATTAAAACTAAGGCTTGAAAGGAAACACTTGCAATTAGACCTTATATATTCGTTACTAAGAACTGCGCAGTGAACATTTAATTAAAACTGGGTGGTAAAAACTGTAAAGACTGTACATTAGGAACTGCGAAGTAAAAAATTATCTTAGAACTTCCAAGTAGGAGCTTTGCAGTAAGAGATGCACAATATGAATCTTTAATTTATGTAATAATCATATTTTTATGGCAAGCAGAAACACTATTCCAACATTTAATATTGCAACATATTAATTGCCCAGTAAAATTAATATTCCAACATATTAACTTCTTAGTAGGGTTACATGCATGAATTAAGTAGGATAACAATTAACAATCTATCCAAAACATGGAAGGTAATATTCCAGCATATCAACTGCATAGTAAGTTTCATATTCCAACATATTAACTACGCAATTAGGTTTCATGCATAGATTAAGTAGGATAACAATTTCCAATCTATCCAAAACATGAAAGGTAATATCCCAACATATTATCTCTGCAATAAGAATTAGATGCATAAATTAAATAGGATAGCAATTACTAGTTTATCCAAAACATGGAAGGTAATATTCCAACATATTATCTGTAAAGTAAGAATTACAAGCATAAATTAAGTAGGATATAAATACCAATTTATCCAAAACATGGAAGTTAATATTCCAACATATTATATGTGTAGTGAGAATTACATGCATAGATTGGAGTTTGCAAGATGATGAGGGTACCTGGGTCACGGATGAACAAAGTATCAAATCTCTAGGGATTCGCTACTTTAAAAATATTTTTGCTGATGATCATTTGACAAACCTTACTGCCCAGCTCAAGGTCATTCGTCTTTTTCCTTCCTATATCAGTGCGGAGGAGAAAGAGGCTTTCACTAGTTCTGTCACTCTTTCGGAAGTAGAGAGGGCCCTTAAAATTTTCAAAAGAGATAAGGCGCTAGGTCCAGATGGCTGGCCTGTCGAGTTCTACCTGACGTTTTTTGATCTTCTGGGACCTCTCCTAGTCAATATGGTGGAATATTCGAGAATCATGGGTAGTGTGGCTCCTTCCCTTAACTCCACCTTTTTATCTCTTATTCCTAAAGTTGAACATCCTATCTCTTTCACTGACTTTCGCCCCATTTCACTCTGCAATATTTGCTATAAGCTGATCTCAAAAGTTGCGGCCCTGAGACTCAAACCTTTCTTAGACTCTTCTATATCTCCTCAACAATTCGGCTTTTTGAAGAACCGTCGGATCCTCGAGCCCGTAGCCATCACACAGGAAGTCCTTCATTCAGTCAAAACAAAAAAGAGATGTGCTCTCATCCTCAAGTTGAACTTGACAAAGGCTTTTGACAGGGTCAATTGGACTTTCATCTGTCTTTTACTTATCCAAATCGGGGTTCCTCTTGTGGGGGTGAACTGGATCTTGGGTTGTATTTCTTCTGCTAATTTTGTTGTCCTTGTAAATGGATCTCCTACTACCTTCTTTCCGGCTTCACGTGGAATCAGGCAGGGTTGTCCATTGTCTCCCCTGTTGTTCATCCTGGCTATTGAAGGTCTTAGTCTCCTGATTGAAGATGCCAAAAGGAATGGTAAAATTAAAGGGATCAAGATTTCGTCTCATCTCTTCCTTACTCATTTACTATTCATGGATGATGTGATTTTATTTGGTCTGGGTTCATTTGAGGAATGGATGGCTTTCAAAGTTATACTTGACACTTTTTGTGAGGCCTCTGACATGCGTATAAATATGGATAAATCCTGCTTTCTCCATAATGACCTGGATGCTGTCCTCCTTGGTAGAATCACAGGCCTCCTTCCATACAGATTTGAACATCTTAATCAGGGTTTCAACTATCTTGGTTACTTTCTCAAGCCTTTGGGTTATCTAGTCAAGGATTGGCATTGGCTTATTTCTAAATTTGAGAAGCGTATCTCACATTGGACAAACCGGCTCTTGTCTATTGGTGGTCGAATAGTCCTCATCCGATCTGCTCTTTCGATCCTACCTGTCTTCTGGATGGCCCTTGTTCTGATTCCATCCTCAATCTTAGATAAGCTCATAAAACTAATTTTTTATTTTCTATGGGGCTCCTCATCAAAGCATAAAAAGTTCCACCTCGTAAATTGGCATCTACTTGAGCGACCTACTTCTTTAGGTGGCTGGGGAATAAATCATCTTCCTAGTTTCAGTTTATCATTGAGATTGAAGAGTTTCTGGATTGCTCTTAACAGCAACGACATCTGGAATCAAATCCTCTCTATAAAATATATGAAAAAATTGCCTCTGCATTCTTGGCTTAGAGAGAAATGTTTCATGATGCGAAGTGCCTCGATTATTTGGAGAGGCTTCCTCTTAACCTTGCCTTGGATTGGTAAAGGGATTCTCTGGCAAGTTGGCAATGGCTCAGCTATTCGTCTAGGTGTGGATAATGTAGTTGGTATGGGCACCTCTTTTATTCTCCCAGGTGACTTAAGAGCTTATCTGGAAGACTATGGGATTTGTACCTTATCCCAAGCTAGGAACCAAACATCCTTTGCTTCGGGTTACTGGTTCTTAGCAGAGGAGCTTGATCTTTGTGGTGAATGGAAAACTCTTTGGGAAAATTATATCAGGGGGCTGGAATATGGTAGAATCCGTCTTACTGATCATCGTGATTCTCTTCTCTGGTCACATAACAATTATGTGGGTCCTTTAATTGCAGCAAAAGGCTATGATTGTATTTCTTCGGTCAGTCGTTTAGAGGATCGGTACCCTGTACTCATTGATTTTATTTGGAATCAAAATATTCCTATAAAAATAGCCTGTTTCATCTGTCTATTGGATAGAGGCCAGATTCTAACTTGGGAGCAGCTACCAACTCGTGGATTCCAAGGCCCGAGTCGTTGTGTTCTGTGTGAGAGGAATATTGAGGATATCCATCATCTCTTTTTGGTTTGCCCCTTTTCAGTGAGTATTTTCTCTCACTTTGCGGCTCGATATGGGTTCTCTATTCCCTTCTTCAATTCTGTCCCATCCTTTCTGGCTCACTGGTTCAGCACTATTACGCGTTCTGCTCCATTTAGACATTTACCCCTTTTTACATTCTGGTGTATTTGGATTCTTCGGAATAAATGTCTTTTTGAGAATTGGAAGCCTGTTGTTCATGCTCTTATTTCCAGGGTCGAGAGTTTTCTAAATTTATATCCTGTTCCACAAAAACTTCATAAAATCCAGATTATCGGTCCAAAACCTCTGAAGGTCTTTCCTTGTGGATTTTTTGATGGGGCTACTACAGAGAATATAGGAGGTTTAGGCTTTGTGATCTACCTAAATGATAACCATTATTTTGGTTTCTCTATGGGTTGTGGATGCAGCACAAATACAAGAGCGGAATTATTGGCACTCTGTGATGTTCTAAGAGTGAGTTTGATGATGGGTCTTCCCATTCACTTGATTTTTGGTGACTCTATGGTTATTATCTCCTGGCTCAACAGACTTTATGCGCTTGATATTCTTTCTCTGATGCATTGGTGTGATGATATAAAAAAATATGCTTCAACATGTCCCTCTGGTGATCTTCAAACATATATTCCGTGAGCATAAATTGTCGGCAGACGACCTCTCCAAACAGGCTCTGAATTTGGATATGGGATATGGAACATTCTTTGAATCATTGGATGGAATGGTCATAGAACATGGCCAATTTGTGTTTTTTTAGTGTTGTTGAGTCCCATTGTTTTTTCAGCATTTGACTTTCAGCATTTGATTTGTTCTTCTATGTCTATCATGTATGAGACTTTTCAGCCAGCAAGTTTTGCTCAAGCATGTCTGTTTATGATCACCTCCGATATTCTCAGCATATTCTGACCTGATATATCAGGGATGATGAGAAAATTCTGCTATTATCATACTTTTTATTTCATTATGTTGGATGGATGTTTGCAGGCTTGATCATTGTATGTTTATGTGTTGATTTGGTCCCTTATTTTTCTCTCTGTCAAGAAAGATGGTATATGTAAAAGATGTCTTTTGATTCCTATGAATAACAAAGACTGGTATTTTTTCCTCTGAAAAAAGATTAAGTAGGAGAGCAATTACGAATTTACCCAAAACATGGAAGGTAATATTCCAACATATTAACTGTATAATTAGGTTATATGCATAAATTTACCAATATAACAATTACCAATCTATCCAAAACATAGAAGATAATATTTCAACATATTAAGTGCGCAATTAGGTTGTATGCATAAATTAAGAAAGATAACAATTATCAATCTATCCAAAATATGGAATGTAATATTCCAACAAATTAATTGCACAATAAGATTAATATTCCAACATATTCCAAGAAGATAATATTTCAACATATTAAGTGCGCAATTAGGTTGTATGCATAAATTAAGAAAGATAACAATTATCAATCTATCCAAAATATGGAATCTAATATTCCAACAAATTAATTGCACAATAAGATTAATATTCCAACATATTAATTGTTGGGTAGGGGGTGAATCCATGAATATGGGTGTGTATTTTTAGGGTCTTATGAGAAAATAAATTCGATTTTTTCATGTTTTTCAATTTAGGGAAAACAAAAGTTATATTTGTGTTTAGAGTTCACTTTTCAGTAAAAAAGAAAACTTTTAGAAAATTATGTTAGCTTTTTATCCTTTTTATTTTTTTATTGATATTTGATATTCCAATTTGAAAAATGTTTGCAAGTATGTTCTTATAAAATAAACGACAATATATACATAATGTATTAATGCATGAATATAATTTCATAACCAATGGATCTATTTACTAATTATTATAATTTTTTAAATTGGATCAACATAGAAAACTTGTCGAATTTCAACATGTTTATTTTGAGTGGACATTTGTCTCAATTTACACTATACTAAAAAATCTAAGAACACCCTTTTGAAGTAGACACTCTAATGAAGTGCCCCATATTTTTTTCAATTTTTTTTATTGTGTATTTTTTAAGTTATGAATTTTTCATTTCATTGCATTTTGAAAGCAATGAAACCAAAATGGACACATGTTAACAAAATAAATAATTAAAATTATCAAATCTATATACTAATTATTATAATTTTTGAATTGGATCAACACGAAAAACTTGTCGAATTTCAACATGTTTATTTTGAGTGGACATTTCTCTCAATTTACACTATAATAAAAGATCTAAGAACGCCCTTTTGAAGTAGACACTCTAATGAAGTGCCCCATATTTTTTTCAATTTTTTTATTGTGTATTTTTTAAGTTATGGATTTTTCATTTCAGTGCATTATGAAAGCAATGAAACCAAAATGGGCACATGTTAACAAAACAAATAATTAAAATTATCATATCTCACCTCAACACAACAAAATATATACCTTCAGAAAGTAGATTCAATAATGAAACTAATGGTATTGGATTCGACAGTCGATTTGCAGTACAATTCATGCACCTAATTTGAGTTACTATCAGTTAATTTAAGTCAATTTAGTTAATTGAGTTAAATTAGTTAAATTGGGTTAGAATTTAGTTACACTAGTGAAACTATGTAATTGACAGTTAGTTAGAGTCAATTAAATAATTAAAGCTTATCCTCAATCAATTAGCGCCTTTTGTCAAAAGTCTTCAGTTAATAATGTTGAATTTGATTCATCCATGGTTATTTTGGGCATATTTAGGTCAATTCAAGTTACCTTGAATGCATGGCAGTGAATTTGGGAAAATTAGAGTCACTAGAGGGTAATTTGAGTTACCACCAAGCCAGGCGAGTAATTTACGGGAGTTAAGGATTAGTTAAGATAGATTGGATCCAATTTTAGGGAATTGGATTTGGCTAGTGACTGGGAGTGTCATTATCAGTATTCTAGAGTTAGTATCAATGAATTCAATATTATCTATTGATAACTTGAATGAGTCAGGAAGTTTTAGTTTGAATCCCCAATGAATGGGAGTCCTTCCTTAGTGATCTAGAGTCCATCACATGGAGGAAATTCAAATTGGCCTAACAAGGTTCGAATTGATTTAGAGTTCATTCATTCATTTTTGTTGAGTCTGTAGAGTGTGCAAGAGATCTCTACTAGGGTTTTGCAAATACCAAAGAGAGTTTTGGCTTAAATATTTTGCACGCATTTTTCACCAGTTGTTTTGCAGGTCATTGAGAACCTATTAGGAGAAATCAATGAGGATTAGAGATCCATTGTTGTTTGAATTCAAGTTTCCTGGTGGGGATTCGAGTTAACATTTTTCACCTAAGAGATCAATAAAGGATATCCGATCTCCATAAATTTAAAAATCCCTAGAAGGGGTTCGAAGAGTTAAGAAGTGTTGTGATAGGGTGAAGAGAACAAATTCACCCTAGCTTTGTCTGATATGAGAGGGGGGTAATTCTGTGCAGAAAAGATACATTGGTTCAATTTCCATATAGGAGAGGGGTTTAATCTTGGGAAATTATATCCTTAATAGGATGTGATAGGGTTGGAAAGAGAGGGGGGTAATCATGGGAGAGAGATCTATCTATTTTGCTTGTCTTGTAAGAGAGGTGGGTAATATTAAACAAGAAATTTAGTTATGGTAAATGGTATTTTGGGAGAGGTAATATAATCCCATGAAGGAGATCACATTGGCCACATATTGTATTCCAGAAGAGGGGTTACAATCTTGAGAATAAAGCGCATTGTTCCTATTCTTTTCTTTCGGGAGAGGGGGACAATCCTGAGGAAGAGGGGCTAGTGATCACGGTTTTGTCTGAAGGAGGAGTGTACTCTTGTGTGTCCAAGTTTATACTTGGAGATAAATTAGAAGATACCTTCTCATGTGTATCCCAAGACCTCATCTCAGGGGTGACATGTATGGGCGGTCTTTTCTCAACGATGTCTAAGGCTAGGAGGAAAGTTGTCATTGTTGGCGCCAGTTGCCTCCCTATAATTAAGATAAGTACTTATGATATTTTATTTATTTATATATGTTGTTTTATATGTTACCATGAGGGATGTTAGATATCTACCATTTTATGCTATTAAGATTTTATATATGAACATGTTGAAATACTAACCTTATGTGGTATTTGGAAGTTCACGGAAGAGGTACGTAAGGAGTTGTATTACAAGCTAGTTGTATAGATTTTTATGACATTTAGGAGAATTATGGGGATCTAATATAGGACACTCCATATGGTCGTATATGGTTGTACTTCATCAATACTGTGTGGGATGTATAACTGATATTTAAATGAGAAAAAATATGAGCTAATGTGATGTTTAAATTATATTATATGATGTAGAGCAAAATGTTGAAAATATGATTACATTAGGAGACTAGTTGCTTTTAAATTATGGATAATTATGGGACTGATATTTGGGACAAACAAATGGCCATATATGGTTGTACCATCTCAATCCTTACCTGGACATTTAGGTTGATAAAATTATGTGTATATTTGTTATGCTTCAGTATATATATCTACTACTTAGAAATTGTGATGATGTTGATTTAAAGGTAAAATGTGTATGTCCCTAAACTCTTTGGACGAGACGATATGTAGGAATTCACATGGATGTGTATGATTGTGTGAATAATATATTAAATGGAGTTATAATTTTGAAACATTTAATTATAGATCTTACATTAATCGGTGTTTAGACCCTGCTTCTTTTGAAAGTATAAATGTTGTATGTTTTATGTAATGAACGGGGAACCAAAAGGGAATCCAAGTATGTTTAGTTAGCTAAATTAGATGGTCACAGGAGGAAAACATCGATTTAAACTTTGTTTAACATCATATAAATAGGTATTATTGAGTGCATACATGTGTTAGTGCCATACAATGCATATATATTTGGAAACTAGGTTACATTGGCATAGTAATCCCCCGTGATGGCTGAAAGTTTTAAATTGTCTGGCGTGTTATTATAATGATCTTACAAGTTGTATTATGTTGTGTTTAAAATAATATTCATCCATTTCCTTCTTAAAATAGCCATTTACCCGACCTTGGTGTGCCTTCTAGGGTTTGGGTTACGAGTAGTATCAGAGCTTAGGTTACAACTCTATGCATGTTTGGGGTTTTCCATGGAATTACGATATTGTGTTTATGCAATTTAATTATTTTTTATATGATATGAAAGAGTTTGATGATGTCCTAACAATGTTTTTATGACCAAAATATCGAAGCTTCCAGTACTTACTAGTAATTCCAATATATCTAGTGTTATGAGGTGTTAATTAGGCCATTCATGATGTTAAAACAAAGTATTTTCTAAATATCGGATAGGTACCCTATGATATGATTGCACATGTGATCGCATGCATTAGATGTATTGTTATTACTATATCCATTGAATTATTTGTTTAAATTATGGAAACCATGTAAATAAGGCTAAAGGGGATATATTTGTATCGATGTATAGTTTTACAATTATTGGAATTAAGTCACGTTTTAATAATGGATATGTTTACATAATTCATTTCTGTCAAGTTGACATAACAAAACACTACTAAATCACCAATTAAGTCAAGAGGAGTTAAAGGTTAAGCTTTATAATAATTGAACCCTAAAGGTCTTAGTTTATTGAATAATGAATTTAACTGGAAGAAAAAAAAATAGAAGTTAACTTAAAGCCTTAGTTTAGTTATGTTCAACATAACTCTAAGTTTTAAGCTCGGTGAAATATTGAATCTAACTAAAAGTTGTAGTTTAGTTAAGCATTAAATTTAAGATAAATTTTTAATTAATTAAACAATGAATTTAACTTAAGGTTTTAGTTGGTTAAATACAGAAGTCGAGATATGAAATTGGTGCTTATTAAGTGGGGACAATTTTATTGACTAGTAAATATATTTTAGGTTTTGAATTAACATAAGAGATCATCAATAGATGTTTAGTGGGATGGTTTGGGACAGGACATAGATAATATGTTATTAGGCGGGTTATTTCAGAAGAAAATTAATAATTGATATAGATATGTTAGGATTCAGTGGAGAAATATAGATATCTATGTAGATATTAAATGAAATAATTCAGAAGTCCCTTTTTAATAAGATAAGGAAAGTCATTATTTTGGAGTTATGTGGATAAGCATAATATCTTCTATGCTTATTGAAATATATATATAATGGATTATGGATGATTGGTGAATGTTTTATTTAGCTTTTGTAGTTTTTTGGAATGCATTCCTTAATATATATACAATAAAATTATTATATATATGATCTATGTTATTGGTTTGTTCATATATTAGTGTATATCTAGAGCTTTGGAGAACATTGCCTCTTATATGAAAATTCCATGTATTTTAATGATTTGGATTTCCAGTTTGGAAAGTGCATCTCCCTGGATGGAACACAACCCCCATTCAAATAGTTTTAATATATATTAACTAAGTGGTATGGTGTTTGAAAATGACGTCTCCCAGGAGAGAACGCATCCCCCATTCAAATTGTGTTAATATATATTGATTAATTGGTATGGTGTTTGGAAAGGGAATTTCTCTTGAAGAGAAAGCATCCCCAACCTTGCAATTGTTTGTTGAATTGTCTAAGTATATGTGTTAAAAAATGTATAATTATAATATATGATATGGTTGCATGCATTTGAGTGTATGGACTAGTACAATAATTATTGGGTGTAATGGTATATTTGTGTGTGTGTGTGTGTGTGTTTTGATTATATATATATATATAT
>LPNX011204235.1:172975-194589 GCA_001517045.1 Pseudotsuga menziesii
ATAGGTTGTATAGTATGAGGAGGTGTACATCGGTATATCTGTAATATATGTGTATTATAATGTATTTATAATTGATGTTGTAAGAATATGTAACCAAAGTGGTGAGTGTGTATATATGGTATCATACAATATAGGTATATAGGGGTGATATAATATAGAAGTACCTACGTGTATATATGTATGCTTGTATTATGTGTACAATATGGGTATCGTATGACTAATTAACTAGTTATATTATTGTTTAATATTAGAATTTTTTTTGGTCAGAAGTTTAGTTACAAGATGTGAGTATGTATCTACCTTAGGTGATAGTATAAGTTACATATAAATAATGAGTAATGTAATGAGTATTAGATGGGGTGCTATCGAAGTATGTATAGTATTGATACTAATGTAGTATGTATGCGGGTGAGACATATGATTACATATGTGTCAAGTATTTACATAAGTGAAATATTAGTAGAGTTGGTGTGATGTTATTGAAGGTACACATGTATTATTAATATATAGGATATGATGATAATGGTATGGCATGATTTAATGAGGAATTATCAAATGTGATGAATATTGGACTTGGTTATATTTTGATTGATGTATTCTATTCATGTAATTCAATTGGTGTATTCTAATTGATGTATTATGTTTGATGTATTCCGAGTAATGTATATTGATTGGTGTATGATGTTCAATGTATTTTGATTGATGTATTCTGAATGTTGTATTCTGGTTGATGTATTATGATTGATGTTTGTATGATCAATTGATGCATGTATGGTTGCCATTAGTTGATATTAGTGTAATACAGATATATGATCAATAAATGATTGATATATGGTTGAGGTATTATGAATTGATGTATTATGGACCAATGTTTGTATGATTAATGTATATTGGTTATACTAGCTGCTATTAGTTAAATTATGATGGCCTTTTTTACTATTCTCTAAAGAAGACTTATGCTTGGTGTTGAGATGAAAGGTGGTATGTTTAACTACTAGTTGTTGTGGCCTTTCAGTTTCCTAGTTAGATGGAATTGTTTCATATGAGTTTCTTTAGTCCATTACATTAAAGTGTATAAGTGTTGATGTGACCTTTATGGTCTTATTGAAAGGTATTTTGGTAGGGTCTTGGTGAAATCTCTTATGTTCTTATTGAAATGTAACCTAGTAGTATCTTGGTGATATTTCATGAAAAAAGCAAAGAGGAGAAACAAAGTATTGAGGATAAAATCCTCTCCATTAAAATAATAATAATAATAATTACTAATCATATAAATGATTAGAATGTGATGAAATGGTAAATTCATTTCGATATATTATTGTACCTTGTTGAAATATATGTGTGTGTGTGTGTGTGTGTGTGTGTACCTGGGAACTAATCATGTGTTCTATTGAATGGTTGTGACTCATGTGAGCACCAGGGAAAGGGAAAATTGGTGGGTGTGAAGTTCCTATGATGGAAATGTATTGCGCTAAGACTTACAGGAGAGGGGGGGAATCCTAAGCAAGTGACCTAATTATTGAGCATGTCTTGCAAGAGAGGTAAATGGTAAATTGATTTCCTTATATTATTGTACCTTGTTGAAAGATGTGTGTGTGTGTGTGTGTGTGTACATATATATGAGAAAGGGAAAATTAGTTGGTGTGAATTTCCTATGATGGAAATGTATTGTGTTAGGCCGTACATGAGAGGGGGGGAATCCTGAGAAGTTGAAATAGTAATTAAGTTTGTCTTGCAAGAGAGGGGAACAATCCTAAATAAGAGAGCTAAGTTGTGAAACATGTTTATATTTTGATGCACATCCTGAAGAGTGGGGGTGGGTATGCTTGAGGGACTGCATAATAGAGAAGAGGTACCTTCCTTGTGTTGGGTGGGGCGGGTATGTGGGTGCCATATTTTTCTGAAGTCAAAGTGAGATACACATGGAGATGAAAGAAATATGCAAGCAGATAATTATATTTGTGAAATGAATATCTTTATGATCCTTATTGAGGAAGTATGTATATTTTATGTAACTTTGTATAAATTGTTGTATTTTTTGTGATTAATTGGAATTCATTTCCATGTATCATGAATATGTATTTTATTTATCTTCTTTCCTCATACATGATGGATAATCATGTGGTTGATTGATTGAAATGTGATTCAGGTTGATCTATTTTGTTGAAATATTGAAGACCTTGTAATGAGGTTTGAAGACCATGTAATGGGGACTAAAGATTTACCCTTGCTTCTACATTGGGAACCATTATGCTAGTCCATGTTCTCACACTGAATATTGGGAATGGGTTGTTGATATTTCGAGGAATGGAAGGGTGAAGGAAGTCGCATCCCATAAGCTATGGAGGCAGAAAAATAAGCACGTGGTAGTGGGAAGAATTGTAGATTCTCGAAAGAGGAGTTCTGATAATTGCAATGATAAAGGAATGTGTGATTACATGTAAGAGTAAGTATGCATTGAGGATGAAGCATTGTTTTAAGGGGGATGGGATGTAATATCTTGAAGGTAAGTCCCAGACACCTATGATTTTGGTTATATTCTTTTATGGTGGCACTAGGTTCCTAGACCATGAACCATGTATATTATGATGTTTATTATTGAAATTATGTTATTATTCTATTTTATTCTATTACTATTACTATTACTATTACTATTATTATTATTATTATTATTATTACCTATAATTAAATAATCGCACAACATGGAAAACAACGTTGTTGGGGGGTCTTAGATTCTACATGTGAAGGGGTTGGGGTTAGGAGTTATGGATCTCCCTAGAATTACTCTAAACTTTCTAAGTCTAATAATTTTGGACCATGGGGGTCCTAAATTACCTAAAGAATGATTTTTGTGCATTAATGTGCCCTCACTAGTGAGAATATTCCTCATCTTCGTGTTAGTGGGGCCCACTTTCACTTCACTTAGGACATATGCACCTATTTGAATAATTATTGTCAAGACATGCACCTAATTTGAGTTACTATCAACTAAGTTTAAGTCAATTAAGTTAAATTGAGTTAGCATTCAGTTATGCTAGTGAAACTAGTGTAATTGACAATTAGTTAAAAGTCAATTAAGTAGTTAAAGCTTATCCTCAATCAATTAGCACCTTATGTTAGAAGTCTTCAGTTAATAATGTTGAATTCAAATCATCCTTAATTATTTTTGGCATATTTGAGTCAAATTGAGTTATCATGGATGCATGGCAGTGAATTTGGGAAAATTCAATTCACTAGGGTGTAATTTGAGTTGTCACTAAGCCAAGGGAGTAATTTATTGGATTTGAAGGTCAGTTAAGATAGGTTGGAGCCGATATTGAGGAATTTGAGTTGGTCAACGACTGGGATTGTCATTATGGATTTTCTAAAGTCAGTATCAGTGAATTCAATATTCTCTATTGAGAACTTGAATGAGTCATGCAGTGGTTGTTGGAAGCCCTAGTGTATGGGAGTCCTTCCTTGGTGATTCTAGGTCCATCTCGTGGAGGAAATTTGAATTGGATTAAGGGGGTTTGAATTGCTCCATAGTTCATTCATTCATTGTTGTTGAGTTTGTTGAGTGTGCAAGAGATATCTAGGTTTTTTCAATGCCAAAGAGAGTTTTGGCTTAGAGTTTTTGCACACATTTTCCAATAGTTGTTTTGCAAGTCATGGAGAACCTATGAAGAGAAATCAATGAGGATCAGTGATCCATTCTCCTTTCAATTTGAGTGTCCAAGAAGGGACTCAAGATATCATTTTTCACCTGAGAGGTCAGGAAAGGAGATTCAGTCTCCATTAATTTTGAAATCCCCAGTAGGGGTTCTAAGAGTTAAGAAGTCATGTGACAGGGTGAAGAGAGTAAATTCACCCTATCTTTGTCTAATAAGAGAGGTGGGTAATTATGTGTAGAAACAATTTGTTGTTATGCTTGCCATAAAAGAGATTGGGTTAATCCTATGCAAGTAGTTCCTTAATTAGATGTGTTAGGGTTGACAGGAGAGGGGGGTAATCCTAGGAGAAAGACCTAGTTATTTTTCTTGCCTTGCAAGAGAGGTGGGTAATCATGAACATGAAATTTAGTTATGGTAAGTGGTTCTCTAGGAGAGAGGGTATACTGATCCACCCAACAGTTGGTATGTTTTTTTACTTTTAATAGGTTCAACATCAACTTCAACAAGTTCAAACCTCAACACAACCTCGACAATTTTTGCATCTCGATATGCATCGTCGACTCTAGCATATCAACACAACTACGACATATTGTCTCTTTGTCTTCCAGTCGTCTGTAACGGTTGAAATTCCAAATTTTTCTAACTTCTTTGTAACTAAACGTAATGGGTAGCCATCCAAGCATCTCAACATCCTACATAAGTATGTACACTATTGTCAAATACAAGCAAGTAATAGAACAGTAATAGAACAACAGAGTTTGGTTAAAATTCTCACATTTTGTCTGCGTGTATACTTTCTATATGTGTAGTGTATTTCTTGCTTTGTTTATTCTTAATATGCTTATGCCATAACAGTGCTCTATTCATTCAATTAAACTATTTTCCTTTGATGTGCGCCTGGGCACCCAGATCATTGGTATCAATGTAGATTTAGAGCTTAAGTTGTGTAGAAACTTCTATCGAAGTTACTTCACTTATGCATGTTCAGACATGCTTGCAAATGTAGAAATTCAAGAATACACTACCTTCGACTTCAGAGAATATGGCTGAAGAAATAAACAATAGACATGCAACTGACGAGATAGAGAAACTCATAGAAAAAGCACTCACTCGACAACGAACCAAAATGTTTTCCCAGTTCAACAAGATTCTCACATGATTTGCTTCAACATCCAAAGGATCCTCGATGAGATCACACTCTGACAAAATTAGATCAGTCAAGGTGCAAATGAATTTGGACATGTCGAATCTTGAAGGCAATATTGGCGTGGAATCCATAGACAATTGGGTACAACAACTAGAATCCTATTATTATGTGAATCAAATCTCGAAATATGAAAATATCACCATTGCATCCTTAAATATGTCAACCTCTATGCACTATTGGTGGTAGAATCTATAGACAAATATGGAGTGAGAAGGAGACCCCATAGACACATGGGAGAAATTTTTCGAGTACATCCGAAAGGATTTATCCCCACCCAAGTACATTGAAAAACAATATAATAAGTGGCAGCAGCTAAGGAAATGGAAATATCAGTCCATGCAGATTTACACCAACAAGTTCTATCGACTCACAGCTAGACTTGGCATCCAATAAGAAGAGAGATTGATTTTCCTGAAGTACATCAATGGATTATCCCCATACATTCAAAAAGAGATGGAGTTTCTAACTATCAGTATGCTTGCAGATGCATTCCACTACGACAACAAGCTTGAATCTAAACAAAAAGGAAAAGCATGTTTCCTGACCAAGTTGATAGGTCAAACATCCGACAAGAAGTCACCAGCTGACTCCAACAAGTTAAGGCACCCTTCTTATCTGACTCCGCCAAAGCCATACTATCACAAGAACCACTCTCTAAAAAAAAAAATGGAACATAGAAAGAATCCCCCTGCAAGGAAATGGTGTGATTATCATAATTCATCATGGCATGATATGTCTGAATGCAAGGTTCAGAAGACATTTTTGGAAAAAATTGTTGACACCAGACTTGTTCGATAAAATCCTAGTATAATCTGACCCAGAAGCATTGACCCTTTTGAGATCGACATCAAGCACTATGACAACCTCAACCATCATCGACGAGGATGAATGAGAACTCATGTTCCATACACAGATATGGCTTCAAAACAATCCATTGCATCTAATTGTGGATAATGGTAGCCATAAGAACATCGTTTCTAGAGATATTGTGAAGAGACTTGGTCTTGTCACAACTCCACATCCTCATCCTTAGAATATTAATTGAATGAAGGATAGATAAGAACTAATCCTATCACTCGATAATGTAGACTCACCTACTTCATAAAAAATTTTGAAGATGAAGTACTCTGTGAAGTGGCACCGCTTTCTGTAGCTGACACCCTATTTGGGAAACCTTACATATGGGATCGACATGCAATTTATCATTCAAGGTCTGAGAAGGTGATTTTCAAAATTCAAAACCAGTGGTATGGTATATCAGGGCGACAACCTACACCAACGATTGCAATGATCTCTGCCAAACAAACAAAGCATTTTATCAACCATGCTCAGAAATTTTCATTGACTATGATAAATCCTCAGCATTCCAGGAAGATTGTAGAAACCAGTCGACTAACGGACCAATGCAGCTCTCAATAACAACAACAAATTGACCAGATTCATGAGGAATATAGGAACGTATTTCAAGATACCAACATAGTACCTATACATTTCTAGGTTAAACACTCCATTAGACTTATTCCTGGTTCTTCATTACCTAACGCATATATTTACAAAATATCCATTATCGAGAATGAAAATATCCACAGAAAAATCCAAGGTTTGATCAACAAAGGTCACATCCAACCCAGCTCCTCTCCTTGCATAATTACAGTCATCTGCATTCCATAAAAATATGGGACTTTGCGCATGTGTATCGACTATCGGGCTCTCAATAAAATTTTGATGAAGAAAATATACCCTCTTCCAAGGATAGACGAACTCATCAATTGTCTGAAAGGTGCTAAATTCTTTACTAATATCGACCTCAAGTAGGGATATCATCAAATTCCTATCAAGTCCATCGATGTATGGAAAACTGCTTTCTAAACCAAGGAAGGATTGTTTGAATGGTTAGTCATGACTTTCGGCTTAACCAATGCACATGTGACCTTCATGGGATATATGGATGACCTTATAAAACCTTTCATAGGAAATTGTGTCAATGTCTATCTTGACACTATCTTGATTTTCAGTCGATCATGGGAATAACATGTCAGACAGCTTCGACAAGTCTTAAACACTCTCCAGCAACATCAACTATATATAAACATGGACAAATGCTCATTTGTGATGAATAGCATCAAATATTTGGGGTATGTAATTGAATCTACATGCATTCACATTGACCCAGAAAAAGTACAGATCCTCAAAGATTGGCCCATTCCTCAAAACATTCATGAACTAAGAAGCTTTCTTGGTTTGGAGAATTTTTATGGACATACTTGGATTCAATCACATAGCATGGCCCTTGAATCATTTGACTAAGGGAAATGGGAAAACTTTATTCTAATGGACACCAAAACCACAACAGCAACTCAAAAACAAGATTTGTATTGCACTAGTACTTGTGTTACCTTATTTGCATCAGCCTTTTGAGTTTGATACAGACGCATCAGACTATGCTTTAGGAACAGTGATCACTCAATCTAGTCACCCAGTCGCTTTTCATATCGAAACTTTCAACGACAATGTTAGAATGTATTCAAGATATGAAAAATAACTATATGCCATTGTGAAAGCCATTAAGAAATGGAGACATTACATCTTTGTGAAGGAAACAGTCATCCTTACTGACCATAAGCCCTTACAGTTTGCCCCGTCCCATTCGAAATTACAGACAACTCGACAACTCAAGTGGGTTAATTACCTACAGCAATTTCAGTTGGTAATTAAGTATCTTAATGGTAAATCCAATGCCGCATTTGATTGTCTCAACCAACCATCCATTACTTTACTTTCTATAGTGATGAGTATGTAGGATTACAACACCACTACTTGGCCACAATTTTATTTGATAGACTGTGATTTCTACGTAATTTATCAACAAATTTAGACCGACACGTTGTCTACTACCAACTAATTCCTAAAAGACACCTTGCTATACAAGCTTGGACTTCTTTGTGTACCGACCGGTGAGAATAGACAACAACTCATTTGGGACATGCACTACAGCAAGACTGAAGGACATTTTGGAGTAGAAAAGACTCTTGTTATCGTCCAAAATTATTTCTATAAACCTTCACTTAAATCTGAATTCAAAAGGTACATTCAATCGTGCATGGTTTGAGTCATTTCTAAACCATTGAATCAATGACAAGGACTTTATATGCCTTTTTCGATTCCTAGTCGACCATGGGAATCTATTTCTATGGACTACCTGATGGGATATCCTACTACCAAACATCAGCATGACACGATCTTAGTAGTAGTCGATAGATTTTCCAAGATGGTTATGATCACTCCATGCAAGAAGACTACAATAGCACAGCAGACTACTCATCTCTTCTTTGAACATGTTTGAAAAAACTATGGCCTTTTGATGACCATCATTTTTGACAGATATGCCATATTTGTTAGCATCTTTTGGAAGACTCTCTGGCAACAACTCAATGCGAGACTTTATTTGTCGACAACTTTCCATCCTTAGACAAGCGGACAAACCGAAGTTGTGAATCACTTGGTAGTACAATTGCTTTGCATGTACAACCACAAGCATTGTCGGACATGGGATTAAAGTCTCCCATACATACAACATAGTTACAATTGTGCTCAGCACAACTATATGGGTAAGAGTCCATTCAAACCTTAATGCCCATCATCTTGATCAGTTCATTGACAGAATCGAGCGACACTGAATCTGACCAAGGAGAAGTTGAAAATGCATTGAAGTTTCGAGATAAAATATACAACATCTAGAAGAAATCATAGGAAATGTTGCAGTGAGCTAATGCAAAATCCAAGGCTTGAAACAATAAGCATCCTACTCCTAATTCATTCCAAATTGGGGATCAGGTCTGGTTACATCATAAGAAGGAATGCTTCATTGGTCCATATAGAAAGATGAATCCTTTTCGATATGGTCTGTATAGTATCCTTAACCATATTGGAGAAAATACTTTCTAGCTCAACATTCCTTCATGCTTGGGTCTGCATCATGTGTTTAATGTGGATCTACTTCGACCATACCATGCACCTTTGTTGGAAAAGAATGACTTACAGATAGCTAGATACAACCATCTAGATGTTTAAGATCCTATTCCTTGTGACATCATTGTGGGATGATGCATACACCATACATGGATGAAATTCATTCCCTTGTTTCAAGTGGCCAAATACGGATAGCTCTCAACACAAGGAAATTGGTACTCTACTGCTGAACTCACCAACAAGTTTCCTCATTTGAAAGAGTAAACAATGGGAACTATTGTTTCTTAAGGAAGGAGGAATGATCCACCCAATAGTTGGCATGTTTTTTGACTTCGACAAGTTCAACATTGACTTCGACAAGTCTGAACCTCAACACAACCTCAACAGGTTTCACATCTCAACATGCATTGTCGACTCCATCATCTCGACATGACTACAACAGATTGTCTCTTTGTCTTCTAGTCGTCTGTAATGGTTGAACTTCTGAACCATTCTAACTTATTTGTAACTTAACCTAATGGTTAGTCACCCATGCATCTTATCATCCTATATAACCATGTACACTATTGTAAAATACAAGCAAGTAATAGAGCAGTAATAGAATAGTAGAGTTTGGTTTGAATTCTCGCAATTTTTCTGTGTGTATATTTTCTGTCTATGTAGTGTATTTCTTGCTTTACTTATTCTTAATATGATTCTGACATAATAATGCTCAATTCATTCATTCGAATTGTTTTCCTCTGACGTGCTCCTAGGAACCCGGATCATATAATCCCATGAAGGAGATCACATTGGGCATCCCCTTCTCTTCCAGGAAAGGGGGCACAATCCTGAGAAGAAAGTGCATTATTCCTATTCTTTTCTTTCGAAGAGGGGGGAAATCATAAGGAAGAGGGGCTAATGATCATGGTTTTGTCTAAAGGAGGAGTGTACTCCTGTGTGTCCAAGTTTATCCTTAGAGATCAAGTATAATATACTTATCGTTTAGATGCCAAGACCTCATCTTAGGGGTGACATGTATGGGTGGTCTTTGCTCAATGATGTTTATGCTGGAAATAATGAGAGGGAGAATGAATCGGTATTGAGCACTTTTTACCATTTCATATATTATTTATATCATTTAAACATTAACCTTTAATAATGTAATTCATCATCGCATAAACCATACAGAATGCGCAAGAGATTTAACATGGACCCAGATGGGAGAAAGCTACAAAATGATTTTTATTATAACATGCCAAGATTACATTCATATGAAGAACCAACTTCCAATATTCTACAACACCAACTAGGAGGAACCAACCCCCTAAGATAACCAGCACCAACCTGAAGAGAGGACTCCAATCCTTAGTGAGCTCCAACTCACTAGCTTTACCAAGACCAACTAAAAGGAAGCTACAACTCCCTATCCTTGCCCCATCCTCCCACCCTTATATGAATGAGAGAATCAATCTATCACTATCATTGTCTCTATCACAAACTGTACATGTATCACTTTCTCTATCAATATGTACATATATCAATTCTTTATTCAACCTATACATTATCAGTGTCTCTGTCAACCTGTCACAACCACTATCTATGTCACAATAACCCAATCACTATCTTTTTCAATATGTACATGCATCTTTGTCTATGTAGCTGTATAATTTTCCTTGTCACAATCATTGTATCTCTATATCAATGCCACAATCACTACCTTTGTCACAATGTCATTGTCAATGTCACAATTCCATAATCATTGTCACATTGTCTCAATATTGGTCACACTATATCAACCTGTACATGCCTCAAATATATACCCAAAATCAATCATGCATCGATTTCATTTAGATCCTCAAATTTTACATCATAGACATTTCCAAAACATTGAACATTCCAAGAGATGAGCCATGTGCCAAAATATAATCATGGACTATTCCAAGATAAACGGTATGATCGATGACAACACCATCATACAATATGTCTAGATAATCACTATGATCTATACAAACAAATCACCAATATCTATGTCAATATCATCATAAAATGTGTAAATATAACTACCAACATCTCTTCCAATATCACCATCAAGTATGTAGAGAGATAAACACAAGAACATGTACAAACTTCATATATTTTCAAGACAACAAGATGGACCCTATTCCATGAGGGGCATGACCATCACAAGAGAGACCTATGTACAAGAACCATACCATATATATATAAATATAACCATCATCATATCCCCCATAACATATATAATGACTTCAAAGATATATACAAAGAGAGAGGTTCACATACCAAGATCAAAGATGAACTCTATCCATGAAAGACATGTGTCATCACAAGAGAAACCCATAAGCATGAACCATACATTTTCCAAGATCACAAGATGAAGAAAAAATATAGGAACCAAAAGAGTATCTATATAGATTCATCATATATCCCTCACAACCAGCTTTCCAACAAGCCAAGAATTTTGTAATTTCGATGTCATATGAGAAATTTATGTCATTTTTTCATGAATGTCTTCAATCCTTAAAGATGCCCAGAAATTGCTCCTCCAAAACGTTTCGCACTTTTTCTCCAAAGTTGCGCAATAGAAAGAGAGACTTGATTAATGATAAAATGAAATGTTTTTCCCTCTATTTATACACTTCATCATGATCTAGTAGCTTCTTTTAATGTCTCCATAAACTCATCCTTAATTTGTGGATCTCCATATTTTAAGGGGGTATCAAGGGTTAGTACCCCACCTCAAGCATTCATCATGATACTTCATGCCAAAAATTCAATATCACTATGTATATTCTCCAAATTGGGCCCTAGGGCTTGATCACATCATCATACTTGGTGTATACTCCATTATTTCGTGTGGGGATCCTTGCCACTTCATGTGGTCTAATGGGACAAAGTACCACAACTTTCAGGGTCATGTGGACCAAACATTATTATTTTGAAGGTACTTCAAGCTTCAGACCAACTTGATTCGGACCAATTTTTGGGACTCTTTAGGGCCTTATCCACCATGGGTCATGTAACCCCAAACTCATGGGAAAGTGGACCAAACGCCATTGTTTATTGGTTTATTCATCTTTTATTTCAACGTTTCCTTGTGGACCAATCCTTATTACTTCAGGAGCTACTTCTCATGGTCATATGGACCAATCATTCTGGTCATGTGGACCCAACACCACTACTTTTGGGGTTATGTGGACCCATCATCATGATTTTGGGATATCTTTCAGACTTCATCCCAGTATTCTTTGTACCAACCTTAGAGGATCTTTAGGGCCTTCTCCAACATGGGTTATGTGACCGCACCCACATGTTCATATGGACCTAGCACCACTATTTTAGGAAATTCTTCACATTTCTTACTAACATTGCTTAGGAACACCTTTACAAACTTCCTTACACTTCTTATCATCATGGTCATGTGACCCACCATAATGGTCATGTGACCCATCATCATGGTCATGTGACCCAACATCATTTATTTAGGAAATTATTCACACTTATTCAAGACACTTTAGGGACGCCTTCACACTCCACATCATCATGATCATTAGGGGATTCTATAGGGTATTTGTACCACTTATTTATAACTCAAAGTATCTTCCTGTGAGGGCCATGTGAAACCGCTATTCCTTAAGGGGACCACTATAGATTTATATACACTTGTGATCAATGGATTCCTTAGGGTATCCTTTAGGGGACTCAATAATTATACATTACACATTACCAAACAATATATATCTACTACAACCACATCATCATTATCACCTTGACGCCACATATATCTCCACCCTTTTGCATCAATGACACCCTATTTGACATCAATGACAAATTTTTCCAACAATATCCCCCTTTGTCATTGATGAAAACAACTTCAAATCTCTCTCCCCCTTTGACATAAATGACAAAAGGGGTGAACTTAAATTTTATTTATTTTTTATCACCTGCTCCCCCATGGATTGTGTTGGATCCCCCTGTTAATATGCTACTCTTATGTGACTTTGTTTTGTTGATCATTTTCTCCCTTGCAGTAGATAACTTTACTTGACTATGAATGCCTTCTGAAAAATATCTTTATTTGTTGACAATGCTCCCCCTTTTACTGTGATGACTCCTCCTAGACGTTTCCATTTCTTGAAGATTTATGAAGTAGCTCCCCCTATGTTCCTGAATAATTTACCAAACCACTACTTTGTTGAATCTTCATCGATATTCCTTTCATGTTCCTTAGATTCCCCCTCAACATTATCCATAATACTGGGAGGCTTTATGCCAAACTATTTAGAACAATAGGTAATTCTCTATTATAGGATCATCATCTATAATCTTGAAACCTTTATTTTTGCTTGTTTATATGTCAGTATTACTTGACTCTGCAACTGCTATAGATATGTCCTTTGAGTCTTATGTATTGATTTGTTTTTCTTTCACATTTTCAGCATGTAATACCAATTCCTTTCTATCTTCAATCTTGTGATATGTTCTACTTTAATTCAATATACTTCCCATATATAAGATAAGAGAATTGCTTCGGTTTCCTTTCTTGAGATGTGAAAGTTTCTTTTTTTGTATAGAGTACCAATCCACAAGCTTCTCCCTTCTGTTCTTCTAGATTCTTCATCAAAAACTTCTTATTTATGATATCAGTATTCTCTTTTATGGAATACTTTATCATGTTTCTACACTCCTGAGCTATGTGTCCATAGTTTGTTTTGCACTTGTAGCATTCAACATTGTGGTTCATCGTACTTCTACAATCTCTTTCCATGTGTCCATAATTATTGCAATTGTAACACTTGACACTCTAGTTCATGTGGACACCTCCATTTCTTTCTTCATCCTTCTTCCCATAATATTTACAATCTCTAGCCCTATGTCCAAAATTGTTACATGAAAAAAAATAACCATAAAAGAAACTTTGGTACATGGGAGAAAAATATCTTCTTTGTGATGTAACATCTTTGTAGCTATTTTTCCTTGAAACTGACTTCTTCCTTTGTATTACTTTCCTTGGTGGGAGATTCTGAGAATATCTGTATAACTCTTAGCCTTGTATTCACTTTCCTTATTTGGTATTTGGAAGCTTTCGCTTTCATCAATACTCTTCTCAGGCCTTGAATTTATTTTCAATTGGGAAATTGTCTTGTCCAAATCCCCTTTTATTGAAAGGATATCAAGTTCTCTCCTTTGATAAATCTCTTTCTTCTCTTGAAGTTGACTGGTTAGGCATGATTCATTTTTATTGGCCTCTTCTATCTGACTTCTTAAATAAAAAATGGTCTTCTTGGTTTCTTCAATATTATCTGCCATTTTTCCTTTTGGATTATGATTATCCACACGAGATTTTTGTAGTTGATTTTTTAGTAACTGGTTCTCCTCTCTAAGATTTGAGAGTTCCACTTCAATTTTCATTAATTCCAAACTTAAATTTTCAAATTCTTTCTTCAAGGATCTGATTTCAACTTCTTGTTCTTGACACAGATTTTCCTCTCTTTTGCATGCTTCCTCATTCTCTTTTAGTTGACTTTCTAGCACTGTATTCTATTGTTTATACTTTTACATTTGTTGCATTAGCATCTTGTTCTTATTTCTATCTTCCCCCAACTCATCTAGGATACTGATCATTTCTGCCTCAAGATATACAACCCCTTCAATTTCTGAATCTTCTTTATCTTCAGAAGCATTGCTTTTAGAAATTTCATGATTTGATTCCGGATGTTCTTCATTATTTGTATTTGGCCTTTCATTTTGATAGCCTTCATGTTCTTGATGGAGGGATCCCTTTGTGTAGAATTTTTCTAGCTTATCCCATAGTTCTTTAGCTGATGTACACTTTCCAACTTTTTCTTTCACAAGATCAGATTGTTCGCGCAAGATGATATCCTTTTCCATTGGATTATTCTTCCTTAAATCCTTCTTGGTTGTTGTTTTTTGTGGTATTTTTAGAGCAGTGTAACCATTCACAACATATTTCTAGAGATTCAAATCTTGTCCATGTAAATAGAGTCTCATCCTTTTAATCCAATGATCAAAATTTAATCCATAGAACAAAGGAATCCCATCTGCAGAGAAAACACTTTCATGTTCATCCATGATCTTCGAAACTATTCCTTCCAGTTGTTAGAATATACTTGAACGAACGTTCTCTAATACTAATGATTAGAAATACTAAGGGGGGTGAATTACTATTGAGCACAGTTTATCATTTCAGACATTAGTTGTATCATGTACACATTAACCATTAACAATTTCATTCATCATCACATAAACCATACACATTGCAGAAGAGTTTTAACGTGGAAACCCAAATGGGAGAAGAAAACAAAAACTTATATCATGTCAAGATTACATTCATAGGAAGAATCGGCTTCTGAGATTCTCCAACAGCAACTAGAAGGAGGCACGAACCCCTTGATTTATAGGAACCAACCTAAAGTAATATCTTACACCCTAATTTACCAGCATCAACTGAAAGGAGGATCCAACCCCCTAAGATCATAGACACCAACTAGAAGAAATGATATCAATCCTTAGTGAGATCCAGCTCACTAGTTTTACCAATACAAAATGGAAGGAATCTACGACTCCCTATCATTGCCCCATCCTTCCACCCTGATATGAATAAGAGAATTAATATATCATTTTCATTGTCTCTATCACAACATGTACTATATCATTACCATCTGTACCAATATCACTTATTTATTCAACTTGTACATGTATCAATGTATTTGTCAGCCTATCACAATCATTATCTATGTCACAATGCCCCAATCACTATCTCTGTCAACATGCACTTGCATTTTTGTCTCTGTGCCTCTATAATTTCCCATGTCATAATAATTGTACCTCTATCTTAATGCCGCAATCACTACCTCTTTCATAATGCCATTGTCATTGTCACAATTCCACAATCATTGGCATACTGTCTCAATATCTGTCACACTATATCACCATGTACATGCCTCAAATATATACCCAGAAAAAAAATCATCCATTCATTTCATTTGGATACTCGACTTTTACATCATAGACATTTCAAAAACATTGAGCATTCCAAGAAATGAGCCATCTGTCAAAACATAAGCATGGATTATGCCAAGACAAATGGTATGATCTATGCAAAAACCAGCATACAATATGTCCAGATAATCACCATGATATATACAAACAAATCGCCAATATCTATGCCAACATCATCATAAAATTTGTCAATATAATTACCAACATCTATGCCAATATCACCATCAAGTATGTCAAGAGATAAGCACAAGAACATGTACAAACTCCATACATTTTCAAGACAACAAAATGAAATGTAGTCCATGAGAGACATGACCATCACAAGAGATACTCATGTACAAGAACCATACCATATCTATGCCAATGTAACCACCATCATATTGCCCATAACATATATAATGACTTCAATTATATATACCAAGAGAGAGGCTCACATACCAAGATAAAAGATGAGCTCTATCCATGAAAGACATGTGCCATCACAAGAGAAATCCATAAGAATGAAACATACATTTCCAAGATCACAATATTAAGAAATAATATAGAAACCAAAATATTATCTTTATACATTCATCACATAGCCCTCACAACCAGATTCTCAATGAGCCAATAAATTTGTAATTCTGATACCGTATGAGAAAGTTATGTCATTTTTTGTGAATCTCCTCAGTCCTCAAAGATGCCCAGAAATTACTCCTCCAAAACGTTTTGTACTTTTTCTCCAAAGTTGAGCAATATAATTAGAGACTTTATTGATTATCAAATTAAATGTTTTTCCCTCTATTTATACACTTCATCACGATCTAGTAGATTCATTTAGTGTCTCGTTAAACTTATCCTTAATTTTTGGATCTCCATATTTTAAGGGGGTCTCAAGGGTTATTACCCCACCTCAAGGATCCATCATGACACTTCATGACAAAAATTCAATAGCACTCTATATCTTCTCCAAATAGGTCCCTGAGGCTTGACCACAACATCATACTTGGTGTATACACCATTCTTTCTTGTGTGGACCCTTGCCACTTCATGTGGTCTAATTGGCCAAAGTACCACAACTTTCAAGGCCATGTGGACCACGGCATTATTATTTTGAGGGTAATTCAAGCTTCACATCAAATTTATTCGAACTAATTTTGGGGACTCGTTACGGCCTTCTCCACCATGGGTCATGCAACCCCAAACTCATGGGAAAGTGAACCAAACAACATTGTTTATTGAATTCTTCATCTTTTATTTCAACATTTCCTTGTGGACCAATCCTTATTACTTCATGGGATACTTCTCATGGTCATATGGAACAATCCTTTTAGTCATGTGGAGCCAACACCACTACTTTCAGGGTTATGTGGACCCATCATCATGATTTTGGGATATCTTTCGAACTTCACCCAATATGATTTGCACCAACATTAGAGGCTCTTTAGGGACTTCTCCAACATGGGTTATGTGACTCCACCCACATGGTCATGTGGACCCAACACCACTATTTTAGGAATTTCTTCACATTTTTTACTAACATTGCTTAGGAACACCTTTAAAAAATTCCTTACACTTCTTATCATCATGGTCATGTGACCCACCGTAATTGTCATGTGTCCCACCGTAATGGTCATGTGACCCAACATCGTTTATTTAGGAAATTATTCACACTTCTTTAAGACACTTTAGGGACTCCTTTACACTCCACATCATCATGATCATTAGGGGATTCTCTAGGGTATCTGTACCACTTATGTATAACTCAAATTGTCTTCCTATGAGGTCCATGCACAACCGCTACGCCATAAGGGGACCACTTTGGATTTATATACACGTGATCAAGAGATTTCTTATGCTTTCCTTTATGGGATTCAGGGATTATACATTATAGATTACCAAACAATATATCTCCACTCTAACCAAATCATCATTATTTCCTTGAAACCACATATCTCTTCACCCTTTTGACATCAATGACACCTTGTTTGACATCAACGACATCTTTTTCCAACAGTCTAAGGTTGGTATGAATGTTGTCTTGTTGGCGCCAGTTGCTTCCCTATCAAGATAAGTGCTTGTGATATTTTATTTATTTATATATGTTTTTGTATATGTTCCCATGAGGTTTGTTATATCTATGTGATTTTATGTTATTAAGATTGTATATATGCACATCTTGAAATACTAACCTTATGTGGTATTTGGAAACTCGTGGAAGAGATACGTAAGGAATTGCATTAGTAGATAGTTGTATAGATTTTTATGATACTTAGGAGAATTTTGGGGATCTGATCTATGAAATTCCATATGGCCGTATATGGTTGTACTAGATCAATTCATTTGTGGGATGTATGACTGATATTTAAATGAGAAAAATATGATCTAATGTGATGTTTAAATTTTGTTATATGATGTAGAGAAAAATGTTGAAAAATATGGTTGCATTAGGAGACTAGTTGATTTTAAACTATGGATAATTAGCGTACTAATATTTGAGACATCCATATGGCCATATATGGATATACCATCTTAGTCCTTACCTGGTCTTATAGGTGGATAAAATTATGTGTATATTTGTTATGCTTCAATATACTCATCTGCTACTTAAAAATTGTGATGTTGTTGATTTAAAGGTAAATTGTAAAGGTTAGATGTGTATGTCCCTAAACTCTTTGGATGGAATGATATGTCAGAATTCATAAGGACATGTATGACTATCTAAATCAGATCCTAAATGGAATCATAAGTATGAAACATTTAGTTACAGATCTACCACTAATAAGTGCTTAGACCCTGCTTCT
The DNA here is from genome assembly GCA_001517045.1 of Pseudotsuga menziesii. NCBI lineage: Eukaryota > Viridiplantae > Streptophyta > Pinopsida > Pinales > Pinaceae > Pseudotsuga > Pseudotsuga menziesii. Next base: position 191,611 of record LPNX011204235.1, read on the forward strand.
TTTGAAAGTATAAATGTTGTATGTTTTCTGTAATGAACGGGGAACCAAAAGGGAATGCAATTTTGTTTAGTTAGATAAATTAGATGGTCATAGGAGGAAGCCATAGATGTAAACTTGGTTTAAAAACATTTGAAGTGGTTTTATTGAGTGCATACATGTGTTAGTGCCATATAATGCATATAGATTTGGAAAGTAGGTTACATTGGCATAGTAATCCCACATGATGGTTGAATGTGTTAAAAGTTCTAAATTGTCTGACATGTTAATGTGACTAAGATCTAATGTGAGTGTAAGCAGGGAATTCTAAGAGGAAGATTTTTTCATCCTCAATGTTCATATTCTCAAAGAGATGGAAGATCCTTTCTACCCATGGTGTTTTAGGAACCACCCAAAATTATAGTGAGCTCGGGACGCTTCTCTCCAAGATCTTTGAGAATACAAATACAATCTTAAAACAAACTAAATAATTCATTTCTTTCGGTCCGATAGACCAAAGTTTGGTCTGAGTGGATGTTAACCATCATTATCATCATCATGATCTTACAAGTTGTTTTACGTTGTGTTAAGAATAATATTCTTCCAGTTTCTTCTTAAAATGGATAGTTACCCAACCTTTGCGTTCCTTCCAAGGTTTGGGTATGTTACAAATGGATGTGCAGGACAATTAAAATCTTCACAATCATTATTTTGGTTATGTCGGCTTCATAAAGAAAAGAAAATTATACATAGTTGGAATTTCTTTGAAATTAGACATGGAAAATGGTGAACATGATGGTGCAAGATCATGTGTAAAAATATCACTTCGAAGATGGAAAATGAACCATTCTTCCACGAGATTTCATTTAGTTGCAGAAGTTGTCAAATTGTGTCAATTACATCTAAACCATGACTAAAATCAACAATTAAAATATGTGTTCATGTATGTACACATTTTTTTATTTCTATTAATTGTTAATTTTAAAAAAATGTTCTTTGCAAGTCTAACATTAAAAATTGTCCTTTGTGATTTTTCATATCACAGGTTTGTTGGAGCAGAGTCCCGCAGCTACAAGAAAACCTGCCATTTTGGCGGATAGACAGTTTGGCGAAGACAAAGAGATAAGGTGAAGCTATGACGCTGTAGCATGTTTCTAGCTGCAGAACAGAGCCGGAAACCGTGACTGTTGGAACAGAGAAGTCAAGGAAGACGACAGTACCTGAGCGGCCAAAAAGAGAGAGCTCAACCACTGCATTGAAGGCAACGGCGAAGACAGGAGGGATCAGCTACCCTCATAAAAGAAAAGGAGCAATGAGGCCTAGGTATTGAATACAAAGGGCAGAAGAAGGGAAGGGGTGTATAGTACCCATGGTCAGCGCCGGGAAGCATGGAAGACTGCAGAGAGCAGTGGTGTGATGGAAAGTGGCTACCCCAAGTACAGATATGCCAACTGTCACTAGTTAGGGTTTGGGTTACTGTTGGGACAGGCCCACAGTGTTGTAATGGCGAGACCTTCGGGCCGCCTATAAAGGGATGTATTTTGTATTGTAAAAGGTTGGCATTTTGGGCATTTTAGGCCATCCAGCTAGTCAGATTATGAGTAGTCTGTTAGCTTACTGTTATTTTGTATTGTAACAATCCGCAGGGATTGATAGACAGAGAGAGAGAGAGAGAGAGAGAGTATATTGTAAGAAGGAAATATAGAGATAGAGAAGAGATCTAAGAAAGAAGGGCTCCAGGCTGTGTGCGGAGTTACCCAGAATATCTCTAGCTGCATATGCGGTGCAACAGAACTATGTACCTCTCTCAAGTTATAATATAGAAACACAGTTCTGTGGACGTAACTTCCACCCTGGAAGTGAACCACGTAAAATCCGAGCGTTATGTGTTTGATTCATGTGATTGTATTTACTTGCTATATCTGTCATTCATTACATGAAATTTTCTTACAGTAAATGTATGTGTATGTTATTCAGTTCATAGCATATAACAAGGATAAATGCAAGTTGAAGTCTTTAAGTATTCTGTGTAATAGTTTTTATAAGTTTCCCTCAAGACAGTTAAGAGTCGCAGTATAAAACAGCTTTGTGTATTGTGTCTTGTAAGTTAACAACAGTAAGATAAAGACGCTGAGTCGCAGCGGTAGGATATCGCAGGGAGGCGATATCGCACCAGCAGAGGAGCTGCGGTGCGTGATACCGCGGGTTGAGGAGTGAGCGTAGGAGAGAGTTAGGTGTTTCCCAGGGCACGACGATGCGATAAAGGTTGGAGTCAGTGCAAACAAGAGGAAACTGCGCATCGCGTTGCAGAGAGGAAAGAGCGGCCTCACGAGCTAAGAAGAGCTGCGAGACGCACACAGGATGCCATACAGAACCTGGTTGAGACACTTGAGTCCTTGACCAACCCATTAGGATCACTTCAGGTGAGACTTGAGGCCGCTCTGTGGTCTGTCGCCGAAAGGGCCAGTGAGCTAGGGGTGTTGTTGGTTCATTATAGTAAACCCGGGTCTGCCCAGACGACCAACAAATGGTTCCATTGTCGGGACTTATACCCAGGTCTCTCGGGTGAGAGCCAAGTATCCTAACCAACTAGACTACAACGGAAGGAAGAAATCAGGAGCTTAGCAGCTCTTCAGAAGATGAGAAAGACGATGGAGATGAACCATTTGCAACAGGAAGCGCAGCAGTTGAGAGCAAAGGAGATACACATCAATGACCTGCTTCAATCATATCACGAACAAATCACAGAGCTAGTCGATGTGGTTGAGCAGAAATTTGGGGAGTTCACTGCCACCAGAAATGAAATTGATGCAGTAGAAGACTCAGGTATTAGTCAAGCTATGCTTGACTCGGCACAAGAGCGTGTCGCAGCTATGGAGAATGAAGTCGCAGGACTTCGGGACAAGCTTCAGCACACTTCACAGGAAGCCAAGGAGAAGCTACAGTAGGAGAAGCATGTTGGAAGTGGCTCGGGGACGAGCCACAAGTAAGTGTTAGGGGACT
>LPNX011204235.1:194851-348416 GCA_001517045.1 Pseudotsuga menziesii
AGAAGATATCTAAGAAAGAAGGGCTCCAGGCTGTGTGCGTAGTTACCCAGAAGATCTCTAGCTGCATATGCGGTGTAGCAGAACTGTGTACCTCTCTCAAGTTATAATATAGAAACATAGTTCTATGGACGTAACTTCCACCCTGGAAGTGAACCACATAAAATCTGAGCGTTATGTGTTTGATTCATGTGATTGTATTTACTTGTTATATCTGTCATTCATTACATGAACTTTGCTTACAGTAAATGTATGTGTATGTTATTCAGTTCATAGCATATAACAAGGATAAATGCAAGTTGAAGTCTTTAAGTATTCTGTGTAAGAGTTTGTATAAGTTTCCCTCAAGACAGTTAAGAGTCACAGTATAAAACAACTTTGCGTATTGTGTCCTATAAGTTAACACCAGTAAGATAAGTACGCTGAGTCGCAGCGGTAGGATATCACAGGGAGGTGATATCGCACCAGTAGAGGAGCTGCGGTGCGTGATACCGCAGGTTGAGGAGTGAGCATAGGAGAGAGTTAGGTGTTTCCCAGGGCACGGCGATGCGATAAAGGTTGGAGTCAGTGCGAACAAGAGGAAACTGCGCATCGCATCGCAGAGAGGAAAGAGCGGCCTCACGAGCTAAGAAGAGCTGTGAGACACACACAGGATGCCATACAGAACTTGGTCGAGACACTTGAGTCCTTGACCAACCCATTAGGATCACTTCGGGTGAGACTTCAGGCCACTCCGCGTTCTGTCGCCGAAAGGGCCAGTGAGCTAGGGGTGTTGTTGGTTCATTATAGTAAACCCAGGTCTGCCCAGATGACCAACAAGGTTCTTTTGGCTTATTGGAATCCAAGATATAGATATATCAATCCCATACGAGGATGGAACCATTCATGGGACTAGATATTTACACTCTATTGAAACAAGAGCCTTCCAAAATGTGTTTTCATTTAACAATAGAAAGCAACCATGCTTTTGTTACATTTGCATTGAAAACGTTGAATCTACGGAAGTCTGTGAAATCATAATGAACAACTGTGTAAAACATTGGAAACACACATAGAATAATCCAAAGGAGAAAAATGCCACTTCCAAGCTTGGAAGAACTAGATTAAGAATAAATAGCAGTATCATTGACCAACGATAGAATTTCAGATCTTGTCAAAGAAGGTAATGTAATAAAATAAAAACACTCATTTTTCATTTCATATAAAGTATGTATAGAGTACAAATTATTTGTTGATTGTTCATTGTTGGATCCCCTTATGTACTAGAAGATTCATTCATATGGCTCAGATGACTTAAACGATAAACAATGATATTTGATCCATCGCCATAAAGATGAATTTTATATTTCTTTTTAAGTTTGCATTTGTTAATTTCAGTCACTAATTGCATCGACTCTATATGTACAAATATAAATAGTATACCCTCATTTCCTCATTATATAGAATAAAAATTATTTGTCAAGTCAATAATGCATTTAAAAACCCTAACATCAATTTGACTCCAGGAGATGTTTTCATTGTGATTACACCCCTAGACAACAAAGAAAATATTAAATATTATTTGATACGATGCACTGAAAGAAATATGAATTTATTGGAGGACTACGATGACAAGGGATTTACATATGAGAGAAAATACATCATATTAAAAGGTTATTTTTTTCAACAAACCCATGAAACTGAAAATTTATATTTACTTTCAATATTATGAACTTGGTTTCATATGTTGTCAATTTAGTCATTTAGTATGTGCATCTCGAATAAAATTAATAAAAGTTACATTGAAAAAAATATTAAAAACTAAGAAATAGAAAATTTCCAGAGTTCATCATGAACAAATAATTGAGGTAGGTTTCCATTACGATGTTTTTAAGAAAGACTGCAAAATCTATCAATATTCTACAGTACATATATATTAGATATATATTATTCTATCATTATTAGATTTGAATTGAATGTTCAACCAAACATTGTTTAATCTTCCTTGAACAAGGCAAGAAAAACATGTCTTCCTTCGGGATGCATTTGATGTCTTTGTTGTTATATATGTGTGTAGGCCTATAGGTACCAAAAATAATGTAATAGTTTTTCATACTCCCAAGAAGAGCGCATGTCTCGTGCAGTTGGAGCCGATTGTTATGCCACGGAGTTGTTGCAGCGTTACAAGGCCAAACCTAGAGCAAATAGTTCTTTCCTATAACATCATCTTTCAAAAATTGATCCAACAAGCTTTGCAAGGGAGGAATTGAGAGATAAAAAGGAATTTTGGGGTTAGTTAGGGCATGAATCCCCCCTTCGATTCACGATTTAATCAAGTGAATTCTTATTTAATGTTGTCTTGTAGACACAAAAAATTAAATCATAAGATAAGGGTTCAAATATACATTCTTTAATACTTTTTCCCTACTTGTTTGCAGGAAGTTTTGGGGTAAGTTAGTTGTGCAACATCGCGGATGATGTGCAAGGTCACAAATGCCGCGCAGGGTGGAAAATGACGTGCAAGTCGTGTTTACAATATTTTGTGTATTATGTGGATTGTGGTCTTGTGAGAGGAGGAGCAAGGTTTTGGCAAGAGAAGAGGTAGAGGATAGGAGATAGTCCCGTTGCGGTCGAGACCTGAGGCCACGAAGGAATACCACATGGGACAAAGTGACCCTACATCAATGAAGGAGATGATTAGGCTACACCCAAGCCCGAGGAAAGACTGACCCAGAGAAACAATATACCCACACCTCTTTGCACTATGCCACACTTAGGAAGAAACACGAGTTCGACACCACCTTTTCTGACGTGTCAACAACACTCTAATAGTAGCGTATCATAGACTATAGGAAGAAGGCCCAGGATGGCAGAGGATGATGCAAAGTTACCCCTATTTCATGGGAACGAGACTGAGGATCCTGAGCAATACTAGTTCTTGTGTGAACCAGTGTGGACTATCAAACAAACTATGAATGATGAGGTCAAGAAAGGTTAATTGGCGACGACCCTTCGAGGTTGCACACTAGATTGGTTCATGAAATTTGTACAATTTCCTATGGGAACTCCAGCAAAAACATCGGCTGAAGTTAGAAAAATATTGATTGAATAATTCAGAAAATCGAAATATGAGGCACAATATATCACAAAACTGAAGGAGATTAAGCATTACCCAAATGAAACTATCTGGGATTTCGATCAGCTATTTAAGACATTAATGGCAAGAGTTAGCTTTGAGATGAGTGATATTCACATTAAGGAATGGTTCATCATGGCGTTACTATCTCATATCAGACTATTGTTAATGCAACAAAAGATTGCGACATAGAGTGAGGCTCTGGAGATTGCGATGAAGTTAGAATCTTCACCTGTTGGTGAGAATGTAGTTGATATGAACCAGATTCAAACACAGATGGTGAATCTAACCCTCTAGTTGCAAGATATCAAGAAAGGAAAAAAACATCACGAGGAAGTGTGGTGTACTCGATGTCGTACAGAGGGACATCATAAGGATTAGTGCCTAGATTTCTGAAACTACCTATTGTCAGGAACGCCAAACCCATTAAGTTATGGCGGTATGCCATGGTGCCATATCTGTCAAGTTCATGGGCATCGACATGAATATTGTGGATATATGCAGAAGATGGTCATGAAGTCGACGAATTTATACTACATATTTTGCCAGTATGTTGGGCATGAAGATAAGGATTGTCGCGTATATGATCTACTTGAGGACAAAACAATGGACATGTACTATGTGAAGGGAGAAGACCATCAAGCAATATAGAAACTGTAAATGCAATTTGTACCACAACCGCAGTTTTTGCCACAACCACAATACAATCAGATGCAAATGGCTCCACGATAGCCACAATATGCTAATCCACAGTAGTATGTACAGCAGCAGCCAAATCTCCTGCAATAGCAATTCAATCAATCGCAGTATCAGCAGCAAGGAGGATTCCGAGGAGGATGAGGTGGAGGCTTTGGTTGAGGAGGAGGACGAGGTCACAAACCAGTGAAATGTTATAATTGTGGAGTGTTGGGGCATTATTAGAGATATTTCCCACAGTTGCAAGCATAATGTACTTATTGTATCATTTTTAACCACACTGTTGAGAACCGTGTCTACAACTAATCACGAAGTTGCAAGATGGGGAGGTTCTGCAGTTGCAGAACCAAAACCAGAACCAGTTCTAAAATCAAAATTAGAACTAAACACAAATCAGAATGTGAACCAACCTGTGAATATTCCATTGAACCAGAATCAAGGACCGACAGTTGCGATGATCTCAGCAGAACCTAGGATGGAGGATGTTGATGTTTCTGTCATTACTCACGAAAGGTGTGATGACGGGAGAACATAGCCCATTCCCACAAATCCGGTTGGCTAGAAAGAAGAAGGTGCAGTTTGATGTCGATGCTAAGAAAGATACATTCTTTGAAGCACACGATGTGATAAGAAGAGATCTGGGTAAGTTGCATGTTTATGAAATGCCAACTGCTTTTGATTCAACTTCGGTAGCAAGACCATTACGACAGTATGGTACTTTGCAAAAATTCTTGGAAAATTTCTTATCACTGGTAAGGGATCTCGATGCTCTTGCCAATATTGAGAATTTCTTGCATCGACTGGCCAAGGGATGGAAGGATTCTGCGGTGAACTCTTTACATAAGAATAAGATAGGAAAAGAGATGTGCATAAATATTCAGTTTGGGGACTATAAGGTAGATTTAGTCATCTTGGATCTAGGCTCAGACGTCATTATTCTAATAAGGTAGACATGGAAAAAGATGGGGAACCCACAGTTAGTTTAGTCCCCTATACAGCTGCGACTGGATAACCAGATCAGAGTAACACCGGAGGCTCCTATCCCGCATTGCTGGGAATTAGATGGGCTAATGACAACTTGATAGTGATTAATTTTAAGAAGAGCATGACGACCTTTAAAAATCAAGACATCAGAGTCATAGCTCCCATGGATCCAACTTAAGGGAGAAGGTATGTTGAACCAGTGAAAGACGAAGCTGTAAGAGGATGGGATCATGCATATAACATTTCAAAAGATTACATCCATCCGACTGTCGATAGGGAACTTGGTTGGTGCAGTTCTCTCTCTGTGTCTTCTGAATATAATGATGCTTTAGAGAATTGGAAGAATCAGATACATGAGGTATTGCTAAGGAAGTGTGGCCTGATTACTCAGTCATTGTTCAAAGTCACAACTGAGACTATTGAATTACTATTAAATGAAGGACTATCAAAGTTGTCTGAGTTTCTAGTGGAATTTGAGAATAATGTGTCAGAACCGCAACAATTGTTGGAGTTGGATGAAGCGATGAAGGCTATGCCAGCACGTTGGTGGGAGAAACATAAGAATTCGATCAACGGGTGGTAATAGTGTCGAATATTGATGACAATTCACTTTGTTGATGCAGAAGAGTACCACGTTGGAAGGTACGATGGGCGGAATGACCCTGGTGATAGTCTGCTCGAACCTTGTGGGAATCGCGACTAAAGGATGAGTGGGTCCATGCTTTTTTCCACACGTTGAATGAGATGTCGTGATCATGGTATGTATCAACTGAGTTGCATAGAGAGATTACTACTTGGGAAGAGTTGACAATTTGCTTCACTCACACCTTCAGTTTCATGAATACCAATCCAACTACTCATAATGCGCTGCAACACATCCGTGACATTGTTCTGAAGGTAGTTCTAGTCGCATGTCCAGTGGATCTGCATGCGCATTGTCCGATGCAATCAATGATGGAATGCTACAATGTGACAGGAGGACCAGATGATGGTGATGATCCGCAGAACATCAATATTCCAAAAATAGAAGGGATTCAGGATGTCGCCACACCTGACATATCGATGAATCCAATGAATCAACTAGTTAAATTCGAAAGGTCGAAATTGGGATAAAGGATAACCCAAAGTTTGGGAATGTTGGGGACTACTGGGATGAAGAAACCATGGCAAATATAACGGATCTATTGCATGAATTTGTTTCCTACAAAGTTCTCTGAGATGAAAGGAATATTTGGAGATCTGGGGGAGATGAAGATCCCGTTGAAGCCAGATGAAAATATAGTCAAGCAGCGGTCGTATTGCTTGAATCCATGATATAAGGAAAGGGTCAAATTTGAGCTCGACAGAATGTTGGATGTTGGGATAATAGAGCCGGTTGAGGAATCATAATGGATCAGCCCCATGGTTGTTCAAGACAAGAAGATAGGTGAGGTTTGTATTTGTGTCAACCTTAGAGAATTGAATGATGTGTGTTTGTATGATCCATTTCTAAAACCATTCACTGATGAGGTGCTAGAAGGAGTCGGCGGTCAAGAAATTTACTCATTCATAGATGGATTTTCTGGCTATCACCAAATCAAGATCGCAAAAGAAGATCGTCACAAGACAAACTTTGTTACTAAATGGGGATGTTTTCAATACATTGTGATGCTATTTGGACTAAAGAATGCACATGCGATATTCTCCTGGATTGTTGTCATTGCATTCAAGGAATTTATTCAGAAGTTTCTGGCGGTTTATATGGACAACTGGATGGTTTCTGGACTGATCAAGGACCATCTAGAGAACCTACGACTGATGTTGGACAAATGTTGACAGCATCATGTCACACTGAACTCGAAAAAGTTTATTTTCTGTGCACCTTTTGGGATATTGTTGGGACACATCATTTGCAAGCAATGACTATTGGTTAACCCTACAAAGATTGTGCTTATTTTGAGCTTTCCCCCACCTACAAATGTGAAGCAACTTAGAGAGACACTGGGGCACACAGGATACTACCGCAAGTTCATTCATGGTTATGTTGTGATCACAGCTCCTATGGAGAGGTTGTTAAACAAGGGTGCGGTGTTTGTATGGAGTCAGGAATGTGAGGACAGCTTTGAGATGCTCAAGGCTAAGATGGATTCTGCACCAATACTAGTTTTTCCTGATTGGAATAAGGAGTTCCATGTCCATGTGGATGCATCGTCAATTGCACTAGGAGTGGTGCTGGCGCAGCCAAGGAAAGGAGATCTTGATCACCCGATTGCATTCACTAGTCGGAAGCTATCGTTTGTGGAGAAAAATTATACTACAACAGAGAGGGAAGGTTTGGCAATGGTATATGCGCTACAAACATTTTGACATTACCTATTGGGTGGTCATTTCAATATGTTCACAGACCACTCTGCTTTGAAATATCTGGTCAATAAGCTTGTTTTGGGGGGGAGGATATGTTTTTGGCTACTTCTCTTTCAGGATTTTGATTTTGAGATAATTCTGAAGTCGGGTCGCTTGAATGATAGCCCAGACCATTTATCACGGATTGAGACAGGTGAAGAACCAACAAACATTGAAGATGGGTTTCCATATGCACAACTATTCGGAGTTGAGATGGTCGTTGATTATTATGAGCAAATAATCAAGTTTTTGGCGACGAGAAAAATGCCATAGGATCTTACTACAAGTCAGAAGAAGCAGTTGGTTGTTAAGGCCATGAATTTCCAGTTGATCGCTAGACAACTCTATACGCTCGAACCAGATGAGATATTAAGGTGATGTGTCCTACCACATGAACAAGGGAAGATATTGGTAGAAGCACACACGGGAGTTGCCAGTGGACACTATGGAGGTCGTGCTACTGCTAGGAAGGTGCTCCACGCAAGGATTTGGTGGCCCACTCTCAATAATGACACGACAGATTATGCATGGACTTGCGATGTCTGTCAACAGAATGGAAAATCGTCAAGGAGGTATGAGATGTCGTTGGTACCTCAGGTGACATTGCAGCCATTTGATAAATGGGTTGTGGAATTTGTGGGACCAATAAATCCACCTAGAAAGGGAACCGGTGCGCGATACATAATTACAATGACAAACTATTTGACAATATGGCCAGATGTCGCACCTGTTTTAGATTACACCGCTGCAACAGCAGAGAAGTTCATGTTTGACAACATTGTTACTCGGTTTGGGTGCCCAAGGTTATTGATGAGTGACTAGGGAGTTCACTTCATCAATCGCACAATCAGCGCATTGACAAAGGAACTTGAGATACAGCATAAGAAGAGTACCCCATATCACCCACAAGAAAACGGGATAGTGGAGGCGTTCAACAAGGTGTTCGAGCATGCGCTCACAAAGGTATGCAACACAAACTGTGATGACTAGGATTTGAAGATTCCAGCAGTATTGTGGGAATATTGCACCACTTACAAAATATTGACAGGACATACACCGTTCAAATTGGTGTATGGGAAAGAGGCAGCCATGTCGATGGAGTACATTGTTCAAATTTTGCGCATAGCGGCAACGAAGGGCATGGATGATTAAGTAGCATTATAAAAATGCCTGGTACAGTTGGTGCAGCTCTAGGAAAACTGATTTGTTGCAGGTTTTCACCACCACATTGAGAAGGATTGACAAAAATCTTGGCATGATAGACATATTAAGAACAAACAATTTCAGCGAGGAGACCTGGTATTGATGTATGACATCACGTTCGCGAAACATCCAGGTAAGTTACAGATGCATTAGCTAGGTTCATATCTCATTAATTCAATTGCTTCAGGAGGTGTAGTACAACTGCAATAGTTACATGGTGCGATGTTTCCTAAGCTGGTAAATGACAGTAGGTTGAAGCCCTACAAGATGGGCCTAGAGCCGCGCGATGCTTGAGGCATTGTGCGATGATAAGAAAAATATTTGTTTTTGCATGAGATGGTAGTTATTAGGGTGGTGTGCCGAGAGGAAGTGGATGTGCAAGTAGAAGAGTTAGTATCATCATTAGGAGTTTATACCATGATGATCGCAAGGCCGCGATGGCATCAAATCAATAATAAATTGGGTAGTTAAAACATGGTTAACCAACACCGCTCTCAGATGAGACACGTATTAATGACGGATCCAACCACTGGATTGACAGGATCAACGATGGATTTGGGTGACTAATGCATGATTTTGTCATAATGATGACAAGGGATAGTAATGATTTGGTCATAATGGACAGAAGATCGATTCTGAGCTATAAGAAGTGGTCGAACGCAGTCGGAATTCACCATTGTGCAAGTGTGAGTTGTTTATAGAGTTGTAGAGCTGCTACAGTGAGTTGTGTTGAGTATTGTAGTTGAGTCATAGAGTGCAATGAGTTTGAGGTTCCCGTATTAAACTTAGAGGCACTAGTGCGGCATGCTGTGTGAGTCGGTTATAGTTGAGATTTCAATTGAGAGTGATTCACTAGTTGTCGGGGTAACTATTGAAGAGGAAGTTGAAAGCATGACGGTGGGATGATCATCAGTTCCAAAGAAGAAGAGGGGGGGAAAACGGCCCATGTCCCTAGTTCAGAATAAGCAGTAAAGGTTTCGTGATTGACAGAAGAAGCAGTGGTCAAATACCAATGAGTCGTTCGATTCGTGATTGGGCCGCATGCTATTCATGTGCAGCCACGGCAAGACCAGGATAAAAAATGGCTTCCCACAACATATAAGGTTTATGACACAGAGATGGAGACTATTCTTGCTGATTGGCCCCAGGAATGGTGCAAACCTGTCATCATTGATGAAGTTTCGATGGGTCCACCAACTGATGCACTGGTGGATCCTCTTCCTGACCCACCAAGTGATCGCGACTCTGATGAAGAATCAACACACACCCCCACAGATTCAAATGCAGAGCGGAAGTTTGAGGAATCCTGTATAAAGAAGAGGAAAGATCGGGGTGCGACCAGCAGTAACTTACCAATAACTAAAGAGCAATTGAGCCGTATCATTGCAGTTATTACAATAGTGACTGATACCGCGAGAGAATAGATGAAGAAATAAGCGACATACATATTTTGTGAGGTAAAAACTCACCTTGAATCTTTAATTGATGTAGTTTTAAATAAGGTACCGGAGGCAACCAATGTGCAGAAGGTTGGTTGGATCAGGACTGGGACGCAGATTCGAAATGTGCAAATTCCAACGCATGTGATCGAGCCCAATAGTGAGGACCTTAATGCCTCACTTCAATAATTATAGGATCTGTCAATGGACATCAATGCGTTGTTGACATGGACATTGGTGCACATGCAGAGGGTCTCCAATCAGGAGTTGGCAGAAAGGGAGCAAGTAAAAGGCGACCACCTTGTGATGTCACAGGAGAAAGAGGTCGATGCACAACGAGATATTGAGGCATTGAAGAAGGATCAAGAGTGGATGATCAAGAAGAATGCCAAGGAAATTGAGAAGCTAAAAAGGAAAAAATACTGCCTGACAGTGGAGAAATCAAAACTCTAGGACAGAAGAGTCCACTTAGAGAAAGCAGTTTCTAATGCTTGTCAATAGATACCTAAGAGCACGACAGAACTAGACGTGGAGGAAAAACCAAAGCGTCTTGGGGTTGTCATTGTACAATTAAAGTGCGAAAATGCAGACTTATAGGACTTAGTACATCTAGACATGCCACCGGAGAAATTTGCGGAGAGGAAAAGGGCCATTGAGGACTTCGCAACACATCTGGAGGAAATAGAGCAAGAAGCAAAGCAAGTAACTAACGTGACTACACAATTTTGAGCCAGTGTAGTTCAGGACGCACAGTTGGAGCAATTAACCAAGCAGTTGTAGGAGGTCGAGGGGTAGTTGGAAACATTGAATACGTCGCTTAAAGAGATGCCCCCAATCACACAGATCACAAATTCCATAGAACTGAATAATCTGCAACAGTGAGTTGCAAATCCCAGGGATCGTCAATAGAGGTGCACAACACAGTCAGATACATTTCAAGAGATTGGTACGTAGCTCTCGGTAAAGGAAGTTTTGGTGCTACAGGAATTTCAGGAGGGAAGAAAGGATGTCACAACAAAGATTGTTGAGCACCCATTAGAGCATGAAGAGATAGAAATCCAAGAGATTACTGAGAAAATCAAAGAACAGGTCAAGGAAATTACCCAAAAGTACGAGGACTTCAAGGTGAATATCAACGGATACACTATTTCCAGCTGACATGACTCGAGGGCAAGCCACAAGATTGTGTTGGGGGCCTGTTGGCAAGAATTTTTGGGGTAAGTTAGCTGCGCATCATCGTAGATGCTGCACAAGGTCAAATATGTCGCGCAAGGTGGAAAATAGTGCGCAAGTCAAATTTACAATATTTTATGTATTTTGGTCATATTTTGTATATTTGGACTGCATTATGTGGATTGTGGTCATTATTTTGTAGATTCTGTTAAGAATTAGTTAGGAAGTTGGTTAAGTGGACCACAAATGTAAAGGTGCAAGCCTATAAATAGATTTAGAATTTTAATTGTTAAATCTTCTTAAGTTTGGCTTCGACTTGGGTTTTGCTTCTTTGAGATTTTTGGATATGTGTATGTGAGCTGAAGAACTGTTTTGGAGAATATGTGTTTTTTTGTGAAGGTTAATATGACATGACAGAGATTGAGCAGAATCATTGTGTCGTTTTCTATCTTCATGTTCTCTTGTTTTCTACGATCCAAATGTGAATGCAATGTGTATCTATGAATGATGGAGTGTTTCTCTACTATGAATGATGATGTACTGTGAGATTTTTTTATGCTTCAATGTATCTGTTGTGATCTAAGTATGTTGATCTGATCCATTGAATGATGATATGATTCTGTTAATGCATAATCTGAATAATTAGATTTATTGAATAATGTTGCACTGAGGTGATAAGTAGATGCACGGTCCTCCTTCATACTGCGGAAACTTGGTTCCGACAGCTCTCCCTTGAGCATCTCGGGTGAGACTTTATCTGCTCTGTAGGTGTTGTTGGATGGGATAAAACCTGTCTGGGTCAGTGCTCAAGGATATCGCGGTGGTTCGGGTGTCGACAGAGAGCGAACCCCTGTCAATTGGTTTTGTGTCAACACTACTCCATGATTCTATAATTTTTTATGAACACTTTTCTAGGGATGATTTTTCTAGCTTGAAAAATGAATACATTGAGATGGTTTGTAAAGTTTGATTTTGTACATATATTGATTGATGATAAAAATAGTTGGAATAACTCATCCTTGAAAACATGTGACATGAAGTTGTCCTTGCTTACTCCTTGTTAAATGTTGGTATAGTATGCTATTCGCTAAGTTAAATGGTTCTTTTATGATGGATTTTTTTAATTTGTTAAAATATTTTGTCAACATTTAACTTTTGCACATGAAGTGTATGTTTATTTGAAATTTGTATATTGTTGATTGTCAATTGTGTACATGTATTTAATTACATTTACTTGAATATGTCATATAATAGTCCTACCTTCTCATACCTTCTCATATACCTTAATTGTGTCAATTAATAGTGGAAAGAACTTGATTTCAAAAATGTGACATTAAGTTTTGACATTTCCTAGTCCTTGTTAAATGTTGGTATGGTATGCTCCTAGATAAGTTAAATGTTGTTTTTCCATGATCCATATTTTTTAGTTTGTTAAAGTTTTTTGTCAACATTTAACTATTGTATGAAGATAATGTATGTTTAGTTGAAATTTGTATATTGTCAATTGTGTAAAAGTATTTAATTAGATTTATTTAAATATGTCATATAATAGTCCTACCTTCTCATATACTTTATATTATATCAATTACTAGTTGAAAATTTTGATTGCAAAACTTATTGAGTCTTAAATTATTATTAATTTTTATTGTGCAATGTTTTAAATATTTTTAATTAATAGTTGTTTATATGATCACTATGAAATTGAACAATTATTTAAACACATAACTGAAATCATGGAAAATGGAGATAACAATCATTTGATTTTTTATCACAAACAAGGATTCCATGATTGTGAAGCTTATGCGAAATTAGAGCAATGCCAATTAACCAACAAACCGATGAAAATTCATCAAGTTGTTGTCTAAAATCATTGCTCTAATTTAGCCTAAGTTTCACAATGTGATTAAAAAACTAAAAACGGGTATTCCCATTTTCCATGATTTCAACCGCATCTGCAATCCACCAACTATTAGAGTGTTACCTAGACAAAAAAATACATTGTACATAAATTAAAAATTGTACAAATCATTTAAATAAGACTCACCTTTTACATAATCTACAACACACTTCCAAAGAAACTTGAATTGAATTTACGAACTTAATCTTTTCCATTTAAGCATATAGTTAGATGATTGAAACTTGAATTGAATTTATGAACTTAATATTTTCCATTTAAGCATATAGTTAGATGATGATCATATTTTACTTAGCATACATGTACATTTTAAACATTAAAACATGTGTACTAGACTTTCAAAGTAAATTCCAATGTAAATTTTCATCTTTTACAAAACATAATTAATTTAAATATTACATACTACTTGAGCTTTACCAATACCAGAAAAAACATTTCAAGATTAAACATTAAACACTTTGAATATAAGCATTAAAACATATGTTGACAACACTTCCAAACTACAAGCTTAAAATCCCAAAATTGTTTACAACACTTCCAAACTACAACACTACTAAACATTGTATCTATCATGGACAATCAAAAAAATATAAGTCCGTCAAGAGATTACAGGGAGCCTAATGAAATAGTCTACAGTTCACTTCCATTTACTACAAGCTTGGGATCATTTAATGAGATTCGTGATTTACATAATGCATTTAGACTACATCTATGTACAACAATGCTACATGAAACAATTTGTACCCAAAACACAATATGTTATTGATATTCAATCCTGTCTAAATTGAACTATACTATTAAAGTATATAAGATAGATAGATCATTATGAAACAAAATCATAGAACTTATGCTTATAGCCATTTATCACACAAAATAATGCTATGTAATTAATCTAAAATAAAAGTTCTCATCCAAAACAACTACAATATGTAAGTTCAACACATATTTAATCCCAAAAAAAGTTCTCATGTCTAAAACAACTATATAATATTTACATATCAACACATAGATATGTAATATAGTCTAAAGTTTAAATGACAAAATCAAAATGGTAGTACATGGGAAAACATAATGAAAAAAGCCAATAAAAACTCTAAATCAGAGGACCAATATCCTCCGTTGTGGTCTTCCCATTGTATCAATGATTCCCATCCTATGACATGTATAAAAGAAACTATGAATATCATATTAATTAAAGAATTTTAAACTAAAATAAACTTATGAAAATATAATTGAAACTAATAATAATAATATATAAACAATTACCTCGCTACCTATGTCCATCAGAAGACAAATATTCTTCATTGTGGTCTTCCCTTTGTCTCAGCAAGCCCCGGCCTGTAACATGTATACAAACAAAATTCAAAATCCAAAATAAACTTATGAAAATAAAATTGAAAATAATTTAATAGTTTATAAACAATTACCTCACCAACAATGTCCATACTTCCTTGTGTTTCTAAAAAACATTATGTGAGTAAAATAAACTAAAATTGACCAACATTTTGAATCAGAACCAAAAAGTTGAAAACATGCTTACAAGAGATAGAATATCATCAAAAAAGTTGGAACCTAAATTAACATGTGGACAAAACCATTTGCAATTTCACAATGTGTTCACATTAACAAGAAGATGTACATAAATTACC
This sequence comes from Pseudotsuga menziesii, assembly GCA_001517045.1. Lineage (NCBI taxonomy): Eukaryota > Viridiplantae > Streptophyta > Pinopsida > Pinales > Pinaceae > Pseudotsuga > Pseudotsuga menziesii. The sequence continues at coordinate 209,405 of LPNX011204235.1, forward strand.
TAAAATGAACTTTTATCGAATCATATAATATATTTAAAAATACACTGTATATATCTCTATTTAAAAAATATACCTCTTTAATATGCCCTTCTACATCTTCATTAGCGGAGAGTCAAAAATCATGTTCATTCAACAATCTAGAAAACTGCAATCAATAAACATTTACGTTTAACATTTATTACTATATATCAAAATACACAAAGCCATAGATATAACAACCAGAAGTTAAATTCAAAATAAATTAAACAATTATAGGTTGTATGTATATAAACACAAACCTCTCCTCATGTCATTGTTTCATGGGATAGGATGTTGGAGGCTATATCGCAACATTCCTTTGCATAGGCCCTAATATCTTCAACGCCCATTGAGTCTACATCATCATCAGTTCTATAAACAAACCTTTTCCAAAAATTATACCAATCCCTCTCTTGACCCAATTCCATATCAAATCCTGCAAATGTTGATGTTAAACCTTCAGCCACAGCATCCCTTGCATCTCCCAAATTAGGATGTGGGTTCCATCTCTGATCTTAAAGTGACAAGTCTATGTGAGTGAGATGTCAAAGGGGATGGAGGTCGAAGAGTTGTGGGATATCTAAGAGAACCATATTGATCATATGTTTTTCCCCTTCCAAATCCTATTAGAAAAACAGGATTGTGAAGCGATAACAAGTAAACAATTAAATAAGATGCAAATATTAAACACATTACAAGAGAGACATGAATATAATGTGGTTTACCTAAGATGGTTTATGCCCACAAAGAAATTCCCAGACCCTTATTAATATATCATCCAACAAAATTAAGGGATACAACCTGTAGCAACCCAGATGCACTTCCTCTTCTCTCTCACATAGTCTCTCTCACACAATCATAGAGATTGTTTTACAATGCTACAATACAATACATAGTCATATTACAATGCTTTCCTTTTATAGGGGAATTACCATGGGTCAACCAACTGTTGGCCAACAAACATCCCAAAAAATTTCTTTTAGGGGATTCATCCCCAAACCCCTGCTGGCCCACACACCCCCTAGCTAGGATGAGTGTACAATAAAACTTGGGTATAAACACAGCTAAATAATAACATCTCTAAATATGGAAGAGCAGGCTCCACTACCAACAATCTCCCACTTGGAGACTGATCACACCAACTCCACCGTTGTTGCACTTGTTGGACTATGCTATGAACCTTGGACTTGGCAAGTTTCTCATTTTCACCTTCATGCTTGAAGGCCAACAGAAACTGAGTCGAAACTCAATTTCTCTATGGTTACTACCTTTGTCAACATGTCTGCAGGATTCTGGCTTGAGTATGTATCTTTTCCAACTTTAACAATTCATCTTCCAGAACACATCTTATGAAATGGTACTTGAGTTGTATACGTTTAGTATTTTAATGAAAGGATGATTTCTTTGCAAGATGAATGGCACTATGGTTGTCACTGTACAACTTGCTATTCTATTGCTTCTTACCCAATTCCTCCAGGAACCTATGTAACCAAATCATCTCTTTACTAACCTTTGTAGCAGCAACATACTCTACTTTCATTGTTGAAAGTGCAACAACCTTTTGCAGTTTCAAAATCCAACTTAATGTTGTTCCACCCACAGTAAATACATACCATGTGGTGCTCCTCTTATTGTCTTTATCACTTGACATATCTACATCAACATATCCCTGTAGAACTGTCTGAACCTCCAAAACATAATGCATGATAAGTGATACCTCTCAAATACCTGAGAATACATTGTATTGCTTTCCAATGCTCTTTACCTAGATTACTCATATACCTACTCACAACTCCCATTGCATGTGCAATATAGGGTCTTGTGCAGACCATGGCATACATCAAGCTGCCAATTGTTGATGAATAAGGAACCTTGGACATGTAATCTATCTCTTCTTGTGTCATGAGACACATCTCCTTACTTAGTTTGAAATGGCTGGACAAAGGTGTACTAACTAGTTTTTCATTCTGCATTCTAAACCTCTCCAACACCTTTTCTATGTACTCACCTTGAGATAGTGTCAATTTGTGATTTTTCTTGTCTCTTGTTATTCTCATACCAAGGATTTTCTTTGCAACACCCAAATCCTTCATCGTAAATGATTTAGCTAGTTTCCTTGTGAGCACATTTATATCCTGCATGTTAGACTCTGCAGCAAGCATGTCATCCACATACAATAACAAGATAATATATATTCCATTATCTTCCCTCTAGAAATAAACAAAGTGGTTAGATAGGCATCTACTATAACCTTATTTTGTCATAAACTTATCAAATTTTATATACCACTTCCTTGGAGCTTGTTTCAGGACATATAATCTCTTCTTCAACCTGCAAACCAAATTCTCCTTCCCTTTTACCTCATATCCTTGTGGTTTTTGTATATAAATATCTTCCTCCAAATCCCCATGGAGAAAGGTTGTTTTTACATCTAACTGTTCAAGATGCAAATCTTTTGTCGCCACTAAACTTAAAATAGTCATAATTGAAGTCATTTTAACAACAGGGGAAAGTATTTCATCAAATTTTGTACCTTTCTTGTGTGCAAACCCATTTACAACAAGTCTAGCCTTGTACCGCTTCTTGCCTCATCTTCTTCCTTCAACCTGTAAACCCATTTATTATGCAATGCCTTTTTTCCTGCAGGAAACTCAACCAAATCCCATATTTGGTTTCTTACCAATGAGTCCATCTCCTCATTCATGCCTTGCTCTCACTTCTTTTAAGTTTCTACCTACATTTCCTCTTCATAACATTCTGGTTCACCAGAATCAGTCATAAAAAAATAATACAGTGAAGGAGAGAATCGTCTAGGGGTCTACTTAACCTAGTATATATTCTCACATTTTCAGGAGTTTGAGGTACATGTTGTTGGTCTTGATTTTATGGTGCCTTTGGAAGTTCATTTTCTTTGATTTCACCAAGCACTGTGTACTCTGTGTTCTCCTTTTCCTCTTTCTTTCCCTGCAACTAATCTTTGTACATAACCTTTTCATTGAATACACCATCTCTACTCCTAATGATTTTGTGATTTTCATAATCCCATAAGTGATAACCAAAATCATGAACCCTGTATCCAATAAAGGTACATTTCTTGGATTTAGCCTCAAGCTTTGTTCTATTTTCTTTATCAATATGGACAAATAATTTAGAACCAAAAGTTCTCATAAATAAGTAGTTTATGATTTTGTCTGTCCATGCCTCCTCTGCAATCCCACCATCCAAAGTGCTTGAAGTCCCTCTGTTTATTAAAACTGTAAGGGATACCTTGCATGTAATCACATACACCTTGCATGCTCCATGATCGTTCTGTTCATCCTTTCTGACACACCATTTTCTTGTGGTGTTCCAGGGACTGTCTTCTCTCTGTGAATCCCATTATATGAACAGTAACTATCAAACTCCTTGCTGCAGCATTCACCTCCATTATGATATCTGAGACATTTTAATTTTTATCCTTGTCTCATTCTCAACCAAAGGTTTCCACTTCTTAAAAGCATGAACCACATCAAATTTATGTCGAATGGAATAAAACCAAGTTTTTTTAGTTGCATCATCAATAAAAGTAACATAATAACGAGAGCCACCAAGATATTGTACCTAAGTCGGTCCCCATACATATGTATGCACAAACTCTAACTTTTCACTCTTCTTTTGTTTCCCAACCTTGAGAAATTTAACTCTCTTTTGTTTTCCATAAACACAGTTCTCACAGAATTCCAAACTTACTTGCTTCATATCTAGAAGCAATTTCCTTGAGTGGAGAATCTGCATCCCCTTCTCACTCATGTGGCCAATCCTATGATGCCACAATGCTACACCTATTTATGTGGAAGCTACATACATAGAATAGTCAATATTATGATGACATAAATACAACATTTCTATCCTATCTACTTTTGTTATTATCTGTGCTCCTTTAGTGACCTTCCACCACGTTTTTCCTAACATAGACAAACAGTCGCTATCTCCCAACTTCCTTGTTGAGAGAATATTTCATTTCATAGAAGGAATATGCCTTATATATCTTAGTGGACATTTACTTACATTATTTAACTTAATTTTTACCTTACCCATTCCAACAATTTTACATGGTTCATCATCCCCCAATAAAACATGTCCAAAATCACCTATAACATAATCATGAAAGAATTTCCTATGGGGTGTAGCATGACATGAAGCCCCTGAATCTACTACCCATTAATCACTAGGATTATCTAATGCAAGAATCAAATCATCTTGTAACACATCACCTACTACATTTTCTTCCTGAGTAATCTCTTGATGCTCGTCTCCTTTCTTCTTTGGAGCTCTACAGTCTTTCTTCAGATGTCCTTTCTTACCACAATTCCAGCACTCTATCTTTCCAAATATGGACTTGGATCTACCCTTTCTAGACTTGTTGTGATTACCTAGGCTCCTTCCTCTCTCCTTTTGTCTTCCCCTGCTCTCCATGGTCAATGCATTACCTGATGTCTCACATGTGCTTTCTCTTTGCATTTCCTCGCTAAGAACAACACCAACAACATCATCAAATTTAAGAGTGTTTGAACCAAGGACAGAGTTACTTATATCCATGACCAAGTTGTTCTAGCTTTCTGGAAATGAGCACAAGATTAGAAGAGCCCTAACCTCATCATCAAAGTTCACTTTTACATAACTTAGTTGACTAGTAAGTGTATTAAATTCATTTAAATGGTTAGCAACATATCCACCTTCCAACATCTTCATATTAAAGAAACACTTCATTAAAAATACCTTGTTGGAAGTCGAGGGTTTTTCATAGAGCTTAGCTAATGCACTCATCACGCCCTCTGTTGTCTTTTCTTTTGAGATATTGAAAGCCACCGACGAAGCTAGGAATAGCCGTATTGTTCCCAGTTCCTTTCTGTCAAGAACCTCCCATTCTTTATCCTTCATAGTCGTCAACTGTTTTGTTTTTCTTCCCAATTTTAGGTATAGATCATTCTACTACAGATAGTCTACCATTTTCATCTTCCATAGCCGGTAGTTTTGACCCTTAAATTTATCAACCCTAAAACTTTTTTCTTCTACCATTACTCCCACTCAAACCAGGAATCCTTCATTCCTATGGGTTTACCATCCAAATAGACCTTTTGGATCTGATACAATTGTTAGAAAAATATGATCGCAGAGCAATAACAATTAAATAATATGCAAATATTAAACACATTACAAGAGAGACACAAATACAATGTGGTTCACCCAAGATGGGCTATGTCCACATAGAAATTTCCAGTCCTTTATTATTATACAATTCAACAAAACCAAGGGATACAACCTACAACAATCCCTTTGCACTTAATCATTTCTCTCTCACGAACTCTCTCACACAATCACAAAGTTTGGTTTACAATGCTACAATACAATACACAGTCATATTACAATGCTTTCCTTTTATAGGGGAATTACCATGAGAAAATGCTACAGGTCACCCAATACCATGGGTTCGCAAACTGTTGGCCAACAAACATCCCAAAAAAATTCTTTCGGGGGATTAACCCCTGCATCCCCAGCTGGGACAAGTGTACATTAAAACTCGGGTATAAACACAGCTAAACAATAACATCTCTGAATATGGAAGATAATGCTCCACAACCAACAACTCCATAAAAGGTAGAAGGAATATCAGTATAGTCTACCTTCATATTCTCAAAAAACTCTGCATAAAAAAAAGTGTTAAAATAATTAGGTATTTCATCGTTCCATGGAAACCTACCATAGGATTCAAGGAACCGATCATATAAAAAATGTGCAAGTTTAGGGTGCTTGAAATATTGCACTTACAACATTTTTCGCTTAGGCTTTCTTTGAAGTTAAACAATGAATTGGATTCTTCTTTTGTCACTCTCTCCTTCACAGTAGACCACTTGTTGGGACCCATCTCTTCTTCCCTTCTCCTTTGCATGAAGTCAATAAAACCATCCATTATTGGCCAACACCCTCATATACCTCAATGATTTTTTGCAATGAATGCAAAGAAATCTCCATACTGTGTTTACTCTCTAGAGGAAGATCCAAACCAAAAAGATCATGTTACAAATTGTCATAGTGAGATATACAACCTTCAAGGGTTATTTGTTGAACACCACTTTCCCATGGAATCTCCTCAGGTATATCAAATGGATAAGTTGTTATGGGTGTACAACCCACATCTAGTTCAACAATAAACCCTCCTTGCTTGACCTTCATCCCTTTGTACAGTATTACAACCCTCTTCTAAACCTTGCTCTTCTTCAAAGACAAACACATTTGTGTGTAAACAGAGAAACTTTTTAAACACGTGCAAAATTACAATTGATATATATTAACATAAATGTTTACTCCAATAGAAGGTTGATATCGACATTCTCCCATAGAAGATACAGGGGAATAAATCCTCGAGGGGTAGCTCAATTGGTTAGTGCTTCCAAGTCCAAGACCGAAGTAGTGGAGTTTGAAGGTTCAATTCTTTGGGTCCTTCAGGGTCAGGCTCCCAAAACTCGAACCGACGGGGTGAGGGGAAACAAACAACATTAAAAAACTATAATTGGTCACGTTCTATGTTTGATATTTAACTAGGGGTGGCAGGTGTGGGTGATCTGAAAATGACAAGATCTTTATAACCATTAATTTGCATGTGGAAATTTGAATGATTAAACTCATTAAAACTCTTTAAATGGAAAAAATAAAGAGCATAATTGAAGCACATAAAACACATAAAAGAGATGCAAACCATGAAATTTGTAGACAACAAACGATAACGAATTTTAATCATCCAATGAGGACCGATCTTATTATTCTTCAAAAAAAATGCTTGAACAGGTACAAAATGCCTCCTTCAACTGCTACAAAGAGACTTAGGCTTCAACAATCAAAGTCCTCGCTCTCTTCAAAATCTCTCAAGAGTGGTTGAAAAGCCTCTTACAAATGAGCAAAATATATTACAAAAGCCTCCAAAGGCATAATGAAATTAAGCCATTCACTTTACAAATCCTTCATAACCCTTCAATGCATTTCCAATAATCCTCCCATGCCTTTTTCATAACAAATTACAATGGTTTATATAGCCCAAAAACCCATGACGTATCCCCAAATTGAGTGGTATTTACAAATATTTGATCCCAAAATTTAATGAGATAAAGATCAATTAAAAATGGATAAAAAATGAGAAAATCTCCTTAAAATCCATTTTTGTTGTTTTAAAACTATAAACAAATTCCAGAATATAATAACATGGTAAACAAAACCATATAATAATGAATTTGTTTTAAAATAGGGTAAAAAGTGGAGTGTAAATGGGGGTTAAAACCATTTAAAACTAATTTAAAAGTATCTTTTCCATATCCAAAAAACAAGCGGATGACTTGGCGTAGTAGTTAAGGCGCTTGGCATTAGGGGACGAGGTGGTTCAAACCCATAGACCTCTCCCCGCGATACGAGTTTTCTTGGAATTCATTGTTGGGGTTTGTTTGTGGACCATCCGTGGTGGTCATGTGGCAAGTTTTTGGATCGCGGTGATATGATTGTTGGTTACAATACACCATATATATGACCTTGACCTTTGTCAAAGTAAGCCATCGTTGAAACATAAATACAACTTAACATTTTACTATTAAGAAACAAATGGCAGAGATGATGTTGAAACAGAAATACAACTTAACATTTTACTATTAAGAAACAAATGGCAAAGATGATGGATAGCAAAGCTTTGTGGAGTCTTTGGCGTAGTGGTAGTTAGAGGCTCGATTCGCCGCAACTCCACAATTTTGGTAAACAATGAAACCACTTTCCAATAGGGTTTCCACGTCGCAGTCCCTGATTGGCCCACTTGGCTACAAACCTTGCCACATGGATGCCATGTGTCAGCGAGCTACCTCATCTTCCAACTCAACTTGCCATGTGAGCTTCCAACTGGACTGCCACTTCATCTGCGATTGGACCTGACCTGCCACATGGCACTCTGTGGAGGTGCCACATTAGTGTCGTATAGGACACATGTCACCCTCTAAGTGGTGTCACATGGCACCTTTTTTCTTTCCAAATTTACTTGTTTTGTTGAAAGTTCATAACTGAATAACTTTCACGTTTGGAGTCTGTTTTGCACAAAAATGAACATTGTCGGAAAGCTTAGCAAACTCTATGCAGTTGCAAGATTATGTTGACATTTTGAATACTTTAATTTTGATCGATCTCGGATGTCCTCCTAGATCAGTGGGAGGGGTTTTTTTTACCTAAGAGGAAATAAGATCCTATCTTTCTCTTGGAGTCTAGGAAAGAGAACAAACAACCAAGTTGAATGGGCATCCTTAATGCATGGAATAGAATCTTTGAAAGAATTAAAGGTTGACTCCTGTCAAGTCTTAGGGGACTCTTGGATTTCCATTCAAAGGATGAGAAAGCTCTAGACGAATAAGGAAGAAGGAGTAGGAAGGGTGCAAGAGAGGATTCTAACTCATATCCAATATTTTTCTAAATTCCATTTCCTCCATATAAAACATCATAATAATCTAGAAGAAGATAGTCTAGCTAATATTGGAAGAAGGCTTACAAAAGGAGTACTAATTTTCAACAATTCCATGAAGAACATTAAATGTTCCTTGTGTTTCTTACATTGGGTATGAATTGTTATTTTATCAAAAGGAAGAAGGAGGGCCCCGTCCCCTCCCACAAAGCTACTAGGTTCATAGTTGAATTTTTTAGCCACCTTAGGAAATCGTTTAATTAGACGGGTGGGTGGTGGAAAACTTGTCTATCATGCATTTACTTCTTCTTCGTATTGATGAGGCATGTACAGATCAATGTGATGGAAATAAAGGGGGGCGCAGTTCCGAAAGCTCGCACAAGTTGGGACTTGAAACATTAGGAAGGATAAAGAATATGGCATATTGTTTTTTAAATGGCTTGAGGGCAGCTTCCAGAACTTGTTGCAAAAATTTTGCAGTAGAGATTATCATGTCAAGGTCTTTCTCCTACTTTCCCAGAAGAGTTGTGGAGTTGGGCTGTGATATCGACATAATGAAGGGAATCCCAGTTGAGTCCTCAGAATGGAAGATGTCCCCTAGCGCGTACAATGAAGTTAAAGGATACATGGTTGATTTTAAGAAGATGATCGTTTGCGAACATGAGGTGGTTTTGCAATTTATAATGGGAAATATATCGTTTCATTTTTGGATACCAGGTTGGAGAATGTCGATCACACTGGTTCAAGGGTTTGTGAGGGTGAAATGGAAGAGATCAAGAGGATCCTGCAGAGAATGGAGTTGTTGCAGGCTGATAATTTCGGGAGGATTTGGAATTTCCTCATGGGTCTAAAAAATATGCGACAAGATAATATTATGGCCAAGAATGAGCGGGTTGAACAACATTTTAATCGTCTGAAGGAAATTATAGAGGAGGTGCAAGTGGACTTAAATGGAATCCTGGAAGACATGAACTATATTCTGATAAATTTGGATATTTCCAAGAAGTAGGGTCACATCTCTCCAATGGAAGAAATATCCTCGCCACTTCAGGATGTAGTGAACCCTCAGGATGCAATGAACCTGCCAAACCAGGATTGAGGATCTAGTCCCTGTTTTTTGTCTATCTGAATGTTTTTTGTTTATTACTTTGTAATCAATATATAAGAATATACCATCAAAGGGAGAAGCATAGGAACTTTTCAGTTTAGTACCTCTGAGTTTGATATAGAACAATATAGAGATGGGTCCTTAGAGAACTATTAAGTCTTATATTTTTGTTAAGTTGGAATCTTTGTTCTTCCTATGTTCATGATACTCCTTTTATATAAATAAAAATCTCTTTCATGTTTATGTTAAAAAAAAAAGAAGATACAGGGGAATCATCTATGTCCCTTTGTCCTGACCGATGATCAGATGAATGTGAATGATATATCAAGCTTGAACCTCAAGGTGAAGCTGACAACCTTCGATTATGAGTCGAGACACCAATTCCTGATGACCTTGATGACCTCCCCTCACCATACCTTGATGACATCCCCTTATCAGATGCAGTTGTACCATTATACCTTATATGTTTTTTCCTCAAAACCCCCTCTCTTTCCATTTGATAAAATGTCTATATTTACACAACACTATCAATTCATAACATATTCAAATTTGACATGTTTTGATATAAACATTCCAAACATTTTACATCCATACAAAATTTAACATTTTGATTTTACATTCCAAACACTTAATACATATAAAGAGTAGTTCTAGTATCAACCTAAGGGGATACTCTACATGTTAAATGTGTGACAATATGTGTATATAAAGGTCAGTAGAGTCATTATTGATAATAAAAAAATAAGAAACCAATAAATATAAAGAAATATAAAGAAAAACAATATTAAATTATTTAAACTAGAAAATATTTTTAGATCAAAATAAGAATCATAATCCCATAAATGTAGCTTTATAATGAATCCACAATATAACTATGTGGTCCTAATAAATTAATGACCTTACGTAAAATAATAATATTATATTAATTCACGTATCTTAAGGGTGTCCAAAGAGATGCTTATCTTAATTCACTAGTTGAATAAACTAATGTAATATCACTCATGGGAGATGCACTTATGTTCTCTACGGCATGCTAGCTTGGATGGTATTGTTCTAGGATAAGGGAATGCATTGCCTATTAGTTCCTCCTAGATTTATTAAAAAATGTCCCCACTTTCATCTCAATTTTGTGAATATCCCGAGGGTGGAGGAATATTATCATATTATCTATCCTTATTGTTGTTATTGTAAATGTCTTGGTTTTAGAAAAAGGAGATGCCACATTGAAAGATGGTGTATTTTTATGAGAAATGTATATACGATGGGTACTAAATATGTGATAAAAAGATGGTGTTAAGCAAACAATTGGGGCTGAAGGTTAGAGTCTCTGTCTATTGCTTTGTTTGTTGCCTTGAGATTGTAGATGTTGTATGTGATGATCGTAAATGTTTAAGGCTATGTATTCTCATCTATGCGATGGTAATTGCATGCATAGTAATTGCATAAAACAAATATATGTATACTTTTAATGTAGAATCTAATTAGCTTATTTTGCTTGCTTTGAGGCTAGCCTAGCTGGTTACTGGCTTCTCATCGTTACTTGTAGGCATCCTTACCTGCTTCTAGAGTTCTTGGTTGCTTACTTGTTCTATCAACATCATTGTATATATATAATGTTAGATTAACCTCTAAGTTATTGTTATGATTTACATAAAAGTTGGATTCCTATGTTTAAATCACAAGGAGCTTGGTTACACAAGCACTAAAGATAACGTCTTGTATCTCCTATGAAACTCATAAAGAGGTGATCATTAATTACGATATCACTTATAACACCTCTTTGTTAGTGTAATAAACAATACCAGATTATATAGCTATGTTGTCATTAGTACTATTACAGTCGTGTTATGTCAATTCAATAAGCTTGTTTGGTTCTATTTGCATTAAAATATTTTTGTTTGATTGAGTTTTTAAGAAGCATTTTTACGTGTGAGTTTTACTAGGTCTCCTTTGGTCAACCGCTGAAAGAGGGAAAGGCTTATTTTAATTAGACGAGCATGATTTTTTATAATGGGAAGATCGGCACGATTCAAAGCCTATATGGATGGCTAGGGAGTAATCGAATGGTTTTGGGAAAAACTAGTTTACTCGCAACAACATTATGGAGAGCCATATTTAATTAGAATGATAGAATTTGATTGCATGAATTGGAAGTGCACGCAGGCTTGAGAATTATAATAATAATAATAATAATAATCTATTTTTAAGGTCACCGCCAAGCGAGACACCAAATTGGTGTATGAGACCCCCTTGTTTGTGGGACAAGGAACCCCCCTCTGTGTAGCGATTTAACTGCTAAAGTCTACAGAGGTGTACATACACTACCCCCTCTGGATTTGAACCCGTGACCTCCTAAGAGGAAACACATGCTCTTAACCATTGATTGAAGAGATCAATATCCTGGATTCAGTTGCATTTATCCCATTTCCGAAGGAAGTTCCATAAAAGCCGTATACGAGCTGGAATATAATCGAATTGTGATTACACAATCAGTTGTTCAGTTCTAAAGCTAGTTGTTTAAGATCCTACAGTTCCAAAGCCAAGCCAGTTGTTTAAGGTTAACCTGTAGCCGCATCATATCCAGGACCCCAATATACTCATTGAATTTACTGTCCATTGTGAATGCGTCGGGCCAAAGCACACTGCGCTTTTAGACAAATCGTAAACAATAACAAGAAATTTGGTGTGCATATAATTGCCTATAAACAAATTGTTTGTTTTAATAATATCCAAAACGACCCTTGATGGGAATTTATCCTATTGTAATACAGGATTGGACCTTAATTGTGCAACTTTTGCATGCGAGGAGGCTTTCCTAAGAAACCTACAAATAATATTATCTCGTCTCGTGTGACGGGCGTCCTCTCAATTTTTACATTTAAAAAAATATGGGTATTATATTATTAATAATATAATATGTATAATGAGAGCATAACAATAAAAAAATATGTATATGAAGTGAAGTGATCGAATAGGTGAGTGAATCCACTATTGCAGAAGGTTTATATTTATATATGTGTGTATGTGGACTATTCTGCAGCTTTGGTACAATGTCAAATTAATAAAAACAACTTTAAAACATCATCTTTCATTTTGTTCGTGTTGGGACATGATCATTCTTACGATGGCATAGAAGTCGTTAGCATGTATTAATTAACCTTGTGACAAACACAATATACTGTATCACAGTAATTTGCTTTTAAAAACACAATTAATGAATATTTTTTCACGGCGTTTCACACTTAGAAGTGGGATGGATCTTTTGCTTTGAGGTTGAACAGGACCATCGTCGTTAGCTGGGAGATAAAGTAACCAAGAGCTAGTTTATTAGCCGAAGCAGGTTGAATCCATAATTCTTACGACCTGGGGCGAGATCCACCCAACAATTATGGTGCTTCGTGAAATAAGAGCATTGAACCCACCAATAAGTAACATTGATTTGACTTGACATCCCACTCGTTGACACCGGTTGAACATAGAAACACATGTTTTTACAAAAGGTTAATTACATCAAGAGAATCGTTGATAGCTTATAATCTTCACATGCACCATACCCCTTTATGCCTATCAAATCATTTCATACATTTTCCATGTTTAGGCCATGCACACCATGCATCCACCAGATGTATGAGGGTGAAGATTCTATAGGCCTAGCGAGAACACGTTCAAGGAATCTCGTAGTCTTGGGAGGTCGTTGTTGCATACATAGATAACCATCAGGTTTCAACTTTCAGTTTGCAGTACATTTCATTAAAGAGAGAATGCATAGTCCTCATGATTGAAGGGTTCATATCTACGGTAGGTGGATCACTTTAAATCTAGGTAGGTGACATCTACAAAGGTAGTTGTATTCATTCTGTATTTAGCCATTCCACAGTAGCTACTATAAATCAATCAGATCGACTAGTTGCTTTCCTGCATTATTAGCTAAGTAGGTAGTTTCACTTCTGCTCCAAGAACTAGCTCAAGCCAAATCTAAACCTTATTCAATTTGATTTTAGAGCAGATTAAGGAAACGTCCAAAGGAGGCTTAAAGTCTTAAATGTTGTCTGAACGGTAAGAGATCGGAATGTCTTCCTCCAGTAAGGGCGGTTCATAGAGCTTCAAGGTGTTTGCATTTATAACATTATGAATACCAAGCTGTAAGGGTAAATCCAAGGGATATGCACCAAACACTGCCCAAAGTACAACAAAGACAGTAGCAGGTCTCCAGTAGTATATAGCTACTCGGTGCTTCTTTATTGGTGGTGTTTAGTGGGTGGGACTTCCTTGGTTGTTGTGGAGGTTGTTTTGTAACATCTACCATGGATGTCATTAAGTAGAGTTTTGGCCTCCCCATTCATTTTTTTGCAATACTATGGTAATCTGTTATCTGTTATGAATGGAATAGTTTCCATAGTACAAGGTAACTCTTACTCTTCAGTATTTCCCAGTGATTCTTGAGTTGATTATGGTAACTTTGCATTCCATTGTTGATGGTGTCTGCCTCATTTCAATGTCATGGATGTTGAAGGGATGAGGCTAGGACAAGTCATGAGTGATTTTGGTGGAATAATAGCTACCTCGTATTAGTCCCTGGCACCTAATCCAAAGGATGTCTGCTCTATTCCCCTTAGGGCATGCTTCTAAACATATTTCTTAAAAAATCATGTATATTGCCTCTCTAAATAGTGATGTATGTGTATAGATGGTGGTATACTTATTTGTTGCTTTTGTCTCTGTTTTTTGAACTTTTTTTTTTGGATAATGAAAAGGAACACATCCCAATCTTATCTAAGAAATTTAAAATGTTTAGCCACCTTTTCTTGTGATTTTGAAACGATTACAAAATGTCTTGAGCTTTGAATGCAGTAACACTTTGTGTTGCCTCTTAAATTGGTGAACCTGTTTGGGTTGGTTTTCCTAAACTTGCAGGAAAGTGCAAAGAGATCCTTCTTCTAGAGAAAGAGATGTAGAGTGTGTTAAACTAAAGCTTTAGATAGAGGTTGAGGTACTTATTATTTTCTGCTGAACCGAATTGGTATTTACTATTGACAATTATGTTATCTTTGTACATGTTAAATTAGCACTGGAACTAAGCTTGATGCAGTAATATTTTTTTCAATCTAATTGTAACTTACCTTTTGAAATGATAGTTACAACAGGCCATAGATTGTGATAATGTGGGAGTTGTATTGAGGATTCGTGGCAGAAATGTTGTTGAGAATGAGCATGTCAAGGTTAATTTTCCCTTTTTTAAGATTCTTTATAAATTTTTCTATTTTATAAGAATTGTAAGACTCCCAAACCCCATTTTGCAACAAATAGTGAAAATTCCTACGTCAAATGGACCTATGGACAATTATTCTAGTAACAAGTATAATTACTAAAGACTAATTAATTTAGAAAATAGGAAATATTTGTGATATGATAATAAAACATAAAGATTGCTTCTCTTTAAAAGAGTAAGATGTTCTCTCTACTATTTTTGGTTCCCGTAATTCTCGCCACCTATAGAAAAATTAAGTTCTTTCTGTTCTTTTTGGTTCTCGTAATTCCCTCTACCTGGAGAAAATTTTATGTAGTATTAAACAAAAAACCTTAGATTTGGAAGGAATCTAAAGAGGAAAATAACTAGTCTATACTTACATACCTGTCTGTTTTTGCTCTTTTGTTTTTGATAAGTTCCTCATGTTTATTTTTTCTCATTTTTTTTTGATAAATTCCTCATGGTGGTGGTATTCTTTACAATTCCCATGCAACAAATTGTTCACTGTTCAAGTTCCAGGATATGCACCTTGAGTATGTTCGAATGTTGATTGAGAGCGCCTACACCTCAACTGCTTAGGAAGGAATGGTGGTGCTGCTCAAGAAGGACAGGAATGGGAATAGCCAGGCGACAGGAACATGAATAGAGCAAAGGGAACCATCTTGGAAGAACATGAAGAAATAGAACTGGTTAAACATCTTGGCAGAACATGAAGACATAGGTTTGGCTCCAACATATATAGAATGACAACACATTTACATGCAAATTGCCACCAATTGACTTCACATGTATGACATCATGTTGCCAACAACAACATAGTTTACTACTACATATGTTTCACCTAAGTTATGCAATCAACCATTAAATTCCATGAACTAATGTTGAACTCATTTTAGCATTAATCAACTTGGAATGAATTCGAATGAAATGCACTTCACATCGACTTCAAAACATTGGCCAAAACTTATCAAAAATATTGCTTTAACTCGGGAAGAGGCCAAATAAGAGATCAAAATGTTCGATTGGTTCATCAGAAGGAAGCTTGGTTCATGAAAAGGCATCTGGAAATGGACCAAAGACAACTGGAAAATAAACTTAAGAATTTAGACTAAAATTTTAAAATTGGATTCGGTTCTCATGCAGATTAATGGAAACGGCGGCAAGCCGATTACAAGAGTCCCTGCTACCTGAAGGTAGGGACTAATAAGTGCATGTATTTGGGTAAAGAGAGGTTGTGTCATGTAACAAGATGTTGTTGTGTGTTTCTACTTTTTTTTAATATGTCTTCTAAGAGAAAGAGGAGAAGTAATTAATTTTGTTTGAATAATATCAAAACAATACAAGTGTATATAAAATGTAATAAAAGGTTGTTGCTAAAAATAAGATATATAATTGTAAACAATTCATTAGGTAGCAATGAAAAACCATTGTTGTTTGAATATAGAATAATGAACAAGCAACTAGTGGGTTTATTGGTTGATGGCGGAGCTAGGGTTTTGCAGGTTTGTCGAGTCATCATTGCCATGACTATCACTAGTTTTCCTAGGAATGTGTTGAAGATTCAGCTTTGGTCCGGAAGGTTCCTTGTTTTTTTTGGACTCAGAACTTGACGTTGGTCTGGCTTTGGACTGCCTTTACCACCTTTTTTCACGGAACGTCGTTACTTTGTCAAACGCATTATCTGCCACCTTGCTCACTAATTTTTCATCTTGGAAGGAGCTTCGTGGTACATGGGTAGATGGGAACTTGGTGTCAAGGGTCACCACTCTAATGGATGCCTCCCCGTCACTTTGCTCACCGTTACTTTGTTATGAAAGGTACACGACTTGTATCCTTTACTGCTTTCTTTGACTGTAACCTTCTAGGGTTTTGGGGTCGATTTTGTTTTTTTGTCTCTGCACTGTCATTGCTATTTTCCCCACATGGAGTCTTCCCTCCATTTTGGAGGGCTTAGTACCAACAATGTATAAAAATAAGTGGGAAAACCCCCTGCTTGTCTATCTGTCTCTCAGGACTGTCAGCTTTGTGGTCGACTGAGTTTCTAGGGTCTTTGGGTTTTTTAGTTGATTTTTCTATTTCTGGTCGATACTGGCGGTCTCTCAAGGTCTGTTTATTTTTGGATTGTTTTTCTTCCCATCTTCCAAATTGAACTGGTTCAGGGAACCCTCTTAGAATTATTTTTTTCTCATTGGTTCTTATCTTGATTTCTTGTTGGGAATTGATATGGTATCTCAACCCTAGGTCAGATTTACTGATTCTTGGGATTTTACCGGTCATCACTCCGGGTCTCTGTTATTTCTCCTTTCTTCACAACTTTGGCTCTTTCTGCTCTGTATCCTTTTTAGGATTTTGGCTTCTCCCTGGTTTCCATTTTGAACTTAGTTTACTGCATTGGTGGGTTTCCCCAATGGTCTTGGGACTGTTCCTCTTTGTCCCGTGGATCCCAATCATGTCTATGGAGCCTGGACCTATTTCTTCCTCGGCTGGAGGCATGGGTGTGTCACTACCCCGAGCCAATCCTTCTTACCACTCTCGCAAGAAAACCAAAGCAGTTAAGGCTCTAGACTCTAAGCGTAGATATGTCCTTGTTCGGGATGTTATGATGAACAGAGTCAAATTTCTCTATTGCAGAGCACTTATTGGTCACTTGGAGTATTGCACTATGAACAAAGACGAGTGGATCGAGTGGGCCACTCGCCTCTTGAGACCTCTGATTGATTATATCCCTACCATTAGCTTACTGGATAATAAATGGTTATTTTTTCTTCCTAGAGGAGAAGGATGCCTCGCTTGTCTTGAATACTCTTTGGACCATCCAGAAAGGTTCCCTAGTACTAAGTCACCAGCACTCCATCTTTGACCCATTGTGGGAAAGGGTGGTAAAATGACACTTGTGGGTACTTCTTCCTGCCTTTTCCTTACTGGCCTTGCTAATTCCCCTGGGTGCTTCGTCGCTCTGGCGAAGGACTTCCATCTAATCTTTGATAAATGCATGGCCAGGGTCCTAGTAGAATTGGATGTCTCTAAAGGTTTACTTTCCAAAATTGACATTGTTTGTGGTGAGAAGGTTATCTAGCAAATATTGGATTACCTTAACATGCCCTTCAGATGTAATTTATATCATGATACTGGTCACCTCTGAAATTCTTGCACCTCCCTCCTTCATGGTGTTCCTATCTCCAAGGTCTTTAACCTGAGTGATCTTCCTTCTCGCTCTCCTCCTGAAGACTCTCCGAATACTGATGACATTGCAACTCTATCACCTAGAGGAATGTATGGCTCCTCGTCCCCTACACTTTATGATGACCTTACAAAAGGTGAACTTCTATATATAGAAGATGTGGAAAATTTATCTCGTTTGTCTCTCCCTATTAGTACTATAGCCACTCCTGTTGCGAGTTTTGCACTAGGGAAATCCTCTTCACCTCTGGTAGCTCATGTGTCTTACCCCCATCCTGTTTCTTCCCCCACCTCTTCACCCCCCTTATCGACCTCTTAGGCTCCTCCACCCTTCACTTTTGAAGACTTCCCCCCCTCCCTAGCATCGCTCCTGAANCCTCGAGATTCTCCGTCCTTTATGGATGCTTCACTCCTCAAATATCTTTCCATCTTCTCTGATAAGACCCCTCTCTCACCCTCTACACTTCCTCTGGACTCCATTAGATTTAAAATTGTTACCATTCGCAAGTCTAGGAAGGCCAATCCTCCTTCCATTACATCGGGGGAATTAGGGACTTCTGATCTTTATACCCCTCTTTCTGTTAGACTTAAGGTTGCTTCCAGAGCTCCTTGACTTCCCATTTATCCTCCCCTCAGGCACTTAGAGCATTGTCACCTGATGAGCCTATTTCTCCATGAAAATTATTTCCATGAACATATGTGGTTTTGGGGTGCTCACCAAACAAAAATCCCTTCACTCTTTATTTTTGTCTTTAAATCTTGATATGATCCTCATACAGGAAACTATGTGCAACTACTATCATGCTCTTCATAGTTTTTCCAAACTTAAACTTGGATGGGAATTTTGTGCCATTGATTCCTCAGGCCTCTCTGGGGGCCTCCTATTTGGATGGAACCCTCTTATTATCCATTTTAAAGCCTTTGTTTCCTTTATGAGAATTCTAATCAAAGCCAAGTTCAAGGCCTCAGTGATGAGCTTTCTATCCTCAATTGTTATGGACCTTACTCCAATAGGGATTTTTTCTGGAATAATGTACTGTCTGGGGGATTATTTGAATTGCCTAATCTCCTTCTTATTGGGGATCTTAACTTCACTCTCTCTGATTCAGAAGTTTGGGGAAACAAATATCATGTTGATCTGATGCCCCCCTTCCTCTCTCAGTTGCTGGATAGTAACAATATTATTGACCTTTCCCCTCAATATCCTGGCCCGACTTAGAGAAATGGGAGGGCTGGGAATGAGGGAATAAACAAAAGATTGGATAGATTTCTATCCTATGTCCATATTCTCCCCACCCTCAATTGGTACAGATCCTGGAACCTACCTTCTGTGATCTCTGACCATTACCCTATCTGCTTGGAATGGGAAGTTTTGTCTTCCTCTCACCACTACCCTTTTAAGTTTAATAGGGCCTGGATCTTGGAGAAGGATTTCCCCTCTATTGTAAACTCTTCTTGGACCTCTGATACTCCTCTTCTGTCTTGTGATCACATGGTGATTCTCACTCTCAAGATCAAAAGGCTCAAAATTGTATCTAAAGACTAGGAAAAAAAATAGATTATATCAAGGAATCAAGAGATTATTGGCATTGACCATGAGATCCAGTCCCTCCTGACTTTGCAAACCTCTGGTATTCTTTCCGACTATGATTCTGATCAGCTATCTGCTCTTACAACCAAAAAGGAAAGTTACATGGCTCATGAATTTTTGACCTGGAAGCTTAAAAGTAGAGCCTTATGGATTAGTGAAGGAGACACTAACACCAAATTCTTCCATAATTTTTCCTCGGCTAGAAGGAAATCCAAGACTATTTGGGATCTTAAAAATCATGAAGGAGAACTTGTTGATGATGAATCTCATCTCAAACAGATGGGTGAACTACACTTCTCAAAACTCTTCAAATATGATGGCAATACCAACATTGTTGATCAACTTAAAGTCATTAATCTTTTCCCCTCCTTTATACATGAGGATGATGCTGATATCTTCCACTCTAAAATCACTCCTCCAAAACTTGAAGTAGCCTTAAAAGGATTTAAAAAGGATAATATCCCTGGCCTTGATGGATGTATGGTGAAGTTCTTCCTTTTTTTCTTCGATTTGGTGGGATCAGGCTTTCTCAGGGAAGTTGAACAGTCTTGGGTTGAAGGGAAGGTTATCAACTCCATTAAATCTACTTTCCTTACACTCATTCCCAAGTGCGAGAAGCCTCTTACCTTTGCATACTTTTGACCTATATCACTCTGTAATTTGATCTACAAGCTCATCTCAAAAATTGTTTCTATAAGCCTTAATCCTTTCTTGCACAAGCCTATTTCAAGCTAGCAGTATGGCTTTCTCAAGAATAGACTTATCATTGAACCTGTGGGAATTACCGAGGAACTTATTCACTCCATCAAATCCAAAATCCTGCAGGTTATGGTGCTCAAGTTAGACCTTGTCAAAGCATTTGATCGAGTTAATTGGACCTTTTTACAGCTTGTCCTTCTCCATATTGGTATTCCTGTTGATGGGGTGAATTGGATCATGGGGTGTCAAACTTCTTGATTTTGGTTAACGGCTCTCCCTCAAATTTATTCCCAGCTTCTCGTGGTATTCGACAAGGCTGCCCTCTCTCCCCACTCCTCTTTATTCTGTTAATTGAAAGTCTTAGCCTTATTATTATGGATGTTCAAAAGAAAGGCAAGATCAAAGGGATCCAAGTCTCTTCCAGCTTGTCTATTACTCACTTGCTCTTTGTTGATGATGTTATATTGTTTGGGATGGGATTATTGGATGAATGGAAATATTATAAAGAAGCTCTTGATCTATTATGTTCAGCTACAAGTATGTCCATTAGTCTAGAAAAATCATCCTTCCTGTAAAATCATGTGGATGTGGAAACTGGGGGTCTCATTTCCTCCATTCTTCCCTACACAATGGATCCACTATCTACAGGCTTCAAATACCTGTGGTACCATCTCAAACCTCTTGGGTATCACAAAAATGATTGCAGATGGATCATTAATATG
The DNA here is from genome assembly GCA_001517045.1 of Pseudotsuga menziesii. Classification (NCBI taxonomy): domain Eukaryota; kingdom Viridiplantae; phylum Streptophyta; class Pinopsida; order Pinales; family Pinaceae; genus Pseudotsuga; species Pseudotsuga menziesii. The sequence continues at coordinate 230,435 of LPNX011204235.1, forward strand.
TTTGAAAAAAAACAGTAATTGGGCTTCCAGATTGCTATCACTTAGTGGAAGGATGATTCTTGTCATGTCTGTCCTCTCTGGGTTAGTTGTATACTGGTTTTCTCTATCCTACATTCCTAAATCCATCCCGAATTGTCTTAGGCACTACATTTTAACTTTTATTTGGGGAAACACTAATGGTAAAGATAAGATGCACTTAGTGGACTGGAACACTATCTCCAAACCCCATGAATATGGTGGATGGAAAATCAAAAATATGGAATGGTTTGGTATGTCACTCACATTGAAAAGTATATGGATGGTTTTAAATGGTAGTGGAACCCGGAGTCACATTATTGGTCATAAATATCTTAAAAACCTATATGTGGATGAGTGGTTGTGCAAACAACACTTTCCTGTCCAAGGCACATCCTACTTCTGGAATGGTTTTATTAGAACTCTCTCTTGGATTACTAGTCAAATGGGTTGGAAGGTCAGAGATGGTAAGCACATTAGACTGGGGGTTGACCCCATAGCCGTTTTGAACTCTTCCTCTGTGCTCTTGGAGGGAATCATAGTAATTATGGAATTTCACATCTCAATAAGGCTCGAAATTTGGATATTGGGACAAACCATCAGTCATAGTGGTTATCAGCAGTTGATTTGGATCTTGGAGGTATTTGGGAAGAACAATGGACAGATTATGTTAAATAGTTAACTCACGGTGGAATTAGATTAAAGGAACTTGAGGATACTCTTATACGGATGCACAATAAGGTATCATGTACTATCTCAGCCAGCTTGGCCTATGATCTCATTGTCTCATCTCTTTTTCCTCTTTCGATGGTTAGATCTCACTCTCGACTATGGTGTTGTAATGTTCCTATAAAAATTAAATGTTTTGTGTGGATTTGTATTGAGAACTGCATTAATACTTGGGTCAATTTGAGAAAAAAAGGATGGGTTGGGTCAATGCTTCCCCTTCACCTGTAGTTAGTTCTCCTCCTCCTTCTACCTCATGCGATGAAAGTATTGATACTAGTAACCGGTAGTCTAAAAGGAGTAAAAGAAGGAGGAATAGGAAGAAGGCACATAAGCAAGGGGGCACCCGTTCAACCTCTGGTGTTCAAGTTGAACCTCCACATTCAACCTCTGCAAGTCAAGTTGATCTTCGTCATCCAGCCTCTGGTGATCATGCTGGTGGGATCCTTCCAACCTTTCCAGGTCATGTTGGATCCTATCACTCAACCTCTGGTGTTCAAGCTGAGTGCATCCGTTCAACCGCTGGTTTTCAAGTTGAACCTTCCCATCCAACCTCTGTTGTTCAAGTTGGATCCCTCCATCCAGCCTCTGGTGTTCACGCTGAGTGCACTCGTTCAACCTCTGGTTTTCAAGTTGAACCTCCCCATCCAACCTCTGTTGTTCAAGTTGGATCCATCCACCCAGCCTCTGTGGTTCACGCTGGGGGCACACACTCAACTGCTGCAAAGCATGTTGATCCTAACCATTCAACCTCTGCTGTTCATGTTGATGGTGCCCGTCCAACCTTTGCAAGTCATGTTGGACCCAGTCTCTCGGCCTCTGCAAGTTACGCTGGGGGCAGTCTTTCAGCCTCTGTAGTACACGCTGAAAAAAATCTGTCAACCACTGCGAATCATGTTGACACTGTTGAAAAGACTATCTGTTCAAAACACAAGCCCAAGTTTCCTTGTAAGCTTTGTGAGGGAGACCACCTTACTTATAAATGCCCTTCTATTGCTGAGGTGCGAAGAGTTTGGGCTCATGGTCCTCCCGTTTTTGAACATTTTGAAGTCTCTCAACAACCAACCTCTCTTAGTGAGGTTGGATCCAGTCACTCAGCCTCTGTAGTTCACGCTGGGGGCAAAATATCATCCTCTGCTTGTTATGCTGAGAGCAAACAGTCAGCCACTGCTAGTCATGTTGACTTAGTTGAGAAAACTGGTCGTTCGAAGCATCATCTTAAGTTCCCTTGTGTGCTATGCAAGGGGATCATCTTACTCATCTATGCCCTATTATCCCAGAGGTACGAAGAGTGTGGTCCAAGATTCAAAGATTTCCTTCTCTTGAACACCCTATAGTTTCTCAACAACCTACTCAACCTTCAGTTGATCAAGTGGTCGAACCAATCTCAGATTTGGTCGATCCCACTCTTCTTTCGAAGAGTGACTCTGATGTGATTGAACCAATGTCATCTTTGGTCAATCCCACTCTCCCTTCGGAGAGTAACTTTCATGAAGCGGTTGAATCGATTCCATTGTCGATCAATCCCACTCTTCCTTTGGAGAGTGAAGTGTCTGCTAGTCACATTTTCTTCACTGCCAGTTCAGAACTTACTGAACAAGGGGGCACTAAACTCTCTTCGGATCAACCCCCACCAAGCTCTCGGATTGTTTCCTTTGATTGGGATAGCCTAGTTGAGCCGCGCCTTCCTTCTGTTGCACCTTTCCAGATAAAGGTCAAAGTTGAACCATATACTATTGCTCATTGTATTATTGATGAAGGAGCCTCAGTTAGTATTTTGTCTGCTCATGCTTGGTGAGGCATGGGATCTCCCAGCCTTGTGTCGACTGCTAGTCAGTTACTGGCGTTTGATAGAAGAACTTGTATAGCCTTGGGAATTCTTGCTCAAACACCTGTTACTTTGGGTGGGAAGACCGTCTTAGTTGACTTCATGGTGATAGAAGACCCCTTGGACTTCAATATGCTCCTTGGACGTGATTATGTCTATGCCATGCAAGCTATGGTGTCAACATTCTTTCATGTGATGTACTTTAATCATGGAGAAGAAATTGTCACTATCGATCAGTTGGATTTTCTTGATCCGTCTCCTGACCCGACTAGAGACTAGGTCTTTACTTTATTGATTCCCAGTGTTTCTGTAGACACCACCCCACCACAGGTGAACTATGTGGCCTCTTGTCCTTTATGTTCAATTGCTACTGAGAAGCAGCCTATGTTTTCACGCTTATCTTCTCGAGACTTGGTCCCAGTAGTTGAACGGGTGAGTCATCCTATACAGACTGTGGGGCCTAATCTCCACTCTGTTGATCCATTTGAAAGTTTAGACATGTGTCCTATCTCGGATGATCTCCTTCCTTTGGATGAAGTCTTCCTAAAGTCTTTGATATAGTCCAACCTTCTTTTGGATGTTGGTTCAGTTGTGATTAAGTCTAACCCTGATTTGCATAGTAAGCCTGACCTTTCTTCTTATGTTGGTCTTGTTGAGTCTTTTGACTCTTCCTTCGAACAGCAAGTCAGTGATTCTGATGAGTTCGATTTTTCTTATGAATTTTTTGACTCCTTGGATATTGAGTTTGTTTCTACAGACTCTATCTCCCTTGTTGATTTTTTCTCTCCTTCTGAGGTCAATCTTATTGATTATAAATCCTCGAGCCTTCGTTCTATAGAATCTCCTTCAATTGATTCTACCTTGACTTTACCTTTTATAGAAGATGGCAAAGTCACATGTGTTTCTGCCAAAGTGACCCGCATCGAATCTTTTCTTTTGAATATGATTCTGATGTTGTTGTTTCTTGGAGACAGGATTCTTAGTTGGATTCACAACTGTTTATTGGTCTCACCTTGTTGTTCAAGCTGTAATTGCATTTGCATGTGCCCTGCTCATGCTTATGAGCCTGATGCCGGCTTCCACGCTTTTAGCTCGTTGTATAAGCCCTCATCTTTGTTCTCATTGCCGCCTAGCCTTGTATCATTTTGCCTTTGCAACTTGACACCCTTTACCTTGAGGAGACATTCCCCGAGTGTCCTTATCTTGCTCACTTTCCTTGCATTATGCATAGGTTTGTTCCTTGCGCTTGGAACTAGTTTTGCCTGTTTATGACACTCGTCTCCTCGCATTTAGAGAATTCTTTTTGCTTTCCTTCGAGCTCATTAAAAACAGTAAGGAGGCCGTGAGTTGACTTTTTCGGGCTCGTTAAAACTTCACGGGGAATATTATGAGTTTCTTTAGGACCAAGTCTGACTCCTCAAAATAGACTTGACTGCCGAGTAAACTTGTCCATTCAGGATCGTTAAGAATATGTGAATGGGCATCCACATTGGTGATAGGTTATCTCTTTTTCGGACCATGTGGAATAATACGAGAAAGGATCCCTCTCTTTTCTACTGAATTGAGAAGAGTATTCTCAGGCATAGGTTTATCTCTTTTCCGGACCTGAGGGACTAAACTTACGGAAAAGGAACCCCCGGTATGAGCTTAGTTTTCTCTTTTTCGTGCTCTGGACCAAAACATGAAAAATATTCCGAGTGTATTTTATGTCTTTGTCATGCTCGTTAAACCCTAAAGAACAAAGCATCGAGTTTATTGTTGTAAGCTCCATTTCTCGTAATCAAATGGATCTTTCCGAGTGATCTTGCCTTCCTTCACACTCGTAAAACTCAAGCTATATGCTGCTTTTGAGGGAGCGTTGGGTAGGTGTTAATTTAACCTTTTTCAGACCTTCCTGACTAAGTACGAAAAAGGTGCACCTTTTCTTCTTCAGAAGTTAAGAGAGTTCTTCTTTGGTTTGTTTTATACTTTTTTGGCCTCAGGAGACTAAATTGTACGAAAAAGGACCCCCCTGGAGTCTTCTTTGGAGTTTTCAGACTCTCTACACTATGAAAACACCGTCGAGCATGTACTAGTTCAGGCTCGTAAAATCCACAAATTAGTTCCTTATCAAGCATTCTTCTTTCTTTTCTTCGAGCTTGTCAAAAAATGAAGATGGTCTGGAGTTTGCTTTCTTGGACTCGTTAAACCTTTACAAGAAAGAAGGGAAGGGGAGGTTTCTTTCCATGTCTTTTTACATAATGGCAGCAAGTCTTGTTTCCTTGAACAAAGCACCAGTTTTGAGTCTATCAATAGTTGGGTCCTAGTATTTTGACCTTATCCCGATTCAGAGTTTCTTACTCCTCCAATTGGTCTCTTTTCCAATTATATGGGGAATCTGTCAATGTTTCCTACATTGTAGATTTGTTTCTTTGGTCCTATTTTGTGTCAAAAGTTGCCTAAGTCACGTTTGTGTCATGCTCACTGTTCAAGGATTAAACCTTTGTCGGCCATTCTGTAGTTGCCTTGACCTTTTGTGTCGGCCATTTCCCTGGTATCAGTTCATTGCATCATGTCTTCAGCGGTCCTTTTTGTGACATTCAATACCAATTCCAGATCCAATTAGTCTTTGACTTACCTCGTGTTGGATGATGAAGGATGCCTTAATGCCTTCCTTCCAATGGATCTCTTCCTATCGACTGCAACACATCTTGCTCCGGGGATGAGATTTTGAGTTTTATGACAGTACCTTGGGAATTGTTGTCCTCAATGGCAATTTCCCTCGCTATTGGGTAGTGGGGATACCTTAATGTCTCCTACTCAATGGATTCTTCAAGTGTTCGACTTCAAGTCCTTGTAATCACACTTGTTAGAATGTACTAGGTACCTTGGGGACCATTTTCATTAATGGTGGCTTCCCTCGCGTTTGTTAATGATTTTCATTATTGACCGATAATCAAACGGCTTCCTCCATGTTCGACTTCAGCTCCTTTATTTCGCATGGTTAGGATTCGTACCTTTTTTGGGCGGTTTGGATTGAAGACCTTGGGGCTGATAGTAGCATCCTCATCTTTTGCTATTGCTCGAGTTGCGCAAGACCTTGTTATACTTTATATGAAATTTTCCTGAGACATAGATCCACCTTGTATTTTTGTGGCTATGATCGATCGTTGAGCATGGATCCACCTTGTTCATTTGTGGCCATGGCTCCTTTAGATTTGATATGGCGCCTTTTTGCATATTGAGCGACCATGATAGTTTCATCAGTTATACATATGTTGGATCCACCTTTATCTTTATGGCGATGTTTTGTATATGGATGTGTATGATCCAGAGATCATTTTTTCTGACATTTATCTCTCTTACAGGTACCTTCACTCGAGCCTTTTGATCTTGGATTCTCTGCTCTCTCCATACTCAGTTGTTTCCTTTATAATGTATTTTGGCTATCGTCTTCCCCTCTAACCTCACACATTAGGGGGCATCTGTTATAACCCAAAATGACACATCTCTTCCTGTGACCACTTTCCCATGATTTCGTCGCATGTCAGCACTTCATGAAAGTCACTGAATGTCAGTGAAAAAACACCTATCTTGGAGGACCCATATCTTGAGTTTTGTAACTTTTTTTGACCTCATCTCTACACCGTTGGAAAGGTATTTCAGTTATCTAAAACTTTCTAGAAGACATCAAAGTCTGAAAATGCCCAAAAAGACCCTAAAAATGCGTTTTTTGTCCATTTTCGATTTTCCTTAAGGCAAACCCACGAATGTGCCTCTTAGCATTTAAACATTAAAACATGAGTTAATTGGAGATTAGTTAAGTCATTTAACTTAATTTCCTTAACTGCTGTAACTTCTCCAACCTTCAAAACTACCTTATTTCACCCATATAAATAGAGGTAGGGAGGTCCATGAGAAAGGACTTGAATTTATGCATTGTTATGCTGGAGGAATCGGGACTCTCTTTGCCCACACCTTTGCCCTGGAGGTATTCCCCTTGTGTTGTAGAGCTTGGAGGCTGAGTTCTTTGGAGAAGAGAAGAAGTAGAACCAGATCAAGGTTTCGTGAGGTGCCAAACTTGAAGAGAAGGTATACTTATACTTGTTTTCAAGATTAATAAAGATGTGATGTCCTTCTTCTTCCCAAATTATTGTTCAATGTGTGATTGAGTCTCTGTTTATGATCATATGATGATGTTGTTCAGATCATTGTTTCATGTTTATTTGATTATCATTGTTTTATATGTGGTCATAATGGTTTGAGGAAGGTATAATTTGTTTTGCAGGTCTCTTGGAGCGAGAGGAGCAAGAAGAGGATTGAAGAGAAAGCTTGGACCAGCCTTCAGTTAGTCAGGTGTGGACCTTTCTCATCTCTGATCTTGCTTATATATGCTTGTTGAACATTGTGCATCTCTCTTTCAACCCCAGTACGTTGATGGCCTCTTAAACCCTAGCCATAGGACACTTTCCTTTACAACAAATAGTTAGCTCATGGTGGCATTAGATTAAAGGAACTTGAGGATACTCTTATACAGATGCACAATAAGGTATCATGTACTATCTCAGCCAGCTTGGCCTATGATCTCATTGTCTCATCTCTTTTGCCTCTTTCGCTGGTTAGATCTCACTCTCGACTATGGTGCTGTAATGTTCCTATAAAAATTAAATGTTTTGTGTGGATTTGTATTGAGAACTACATTAATACTTGGGTCAATTTGAGAAAAAAAGGATGGGTTGGGCCCAACAAATGTAGCCTCTACAGAACCATTGAAGAATCTATCAACCATCTCTTTGTTGAGTGTTCCTTTGCTCGAGATACCATCAACATTTTTCATAGGAAGTTTAACTGTCCCCTGGTTTGGAATGATCCTACATTATTGGGAAATATTGAAAACCGGTTCAAAATGAATAGAGAACTCCTCTATCTTCGCTTATTCTTCATTTGGAACTTGTGGATCTCCCGAAACTTTTTCATATTTGAAGATAAAAGACCTGAACTGATTCCTCTCTGCTACAAAATTATGAAACAAGTTAACTCCTATATTGTGGTTTATAACAGAAAAACAAGGTTCATGAACATTGGAATTGCCCCTGTCTAATCTTATCCATCAGGTTTTTTTGATGGTGCTGCTGCGAATCAGATTCAAGGCACCAGTATATATCTGTTAATCAATCAGTCTCACTTTTTTTGTATCAAGATGGGGTGTGGGATTAGCACCAACACCAGAGCAGAACTTTTGGCTCTTTGGGATATGTTGTTCTTTTCAAAAGAGATTGGGATCCCCACTCTCCATGTTTATGGGGACTCTTATATCATAATTAATTGGGAAAATAACAAGGCAACACTCTCAGCCCTTGATCTGGATGCCTGGTGTGTCAACATTGAAGGACTCAAAGCTTACTTTCTCACTTTAGACTTCTAGCATGTCTATAGGGAACACAATGATAGGGTAGATAGTTTATCCAAGGAAGCGCTCCACATGGCCTCTAGCCTTCTATCCTTCACAGAATACTATAAAGGATTAGATATTGGGGAAGATAAGCTTCATCTATTCTAAAGCTGAGCTTGTGCATCCTACTCCATGAACGATTTTGGTTTTATTTTGAGTATGGATGCTTGAGTTATTCTAGAGTATCATTTTGGATATCTATGGTTGACATTGTTCACCTATGAGGGTTTGATATTAGTACTCTTCCTCGAGCACCTCCTTGGATAAACTGATCTGGGCTCTTTATGTCTCCTCTATGGACATATTTGGATAGTTCTTACTTGTTTAAAGTTGTCTGATGGATGGTGAATTTTGTAATCCTTCATTTTCTTATAGTTGGCATTGTATGCGCATGAGATCAGTCCTTTGACCTTGTACTGAAATGATATTACAATTTCATGGTGATGTAACCAATTACCTTTGATTCAATATTGAATAACAAGGAACAACTATTTTTCTTCTGAAAAAAACTAGTGGGTTTATTATTTGATGCATTAGTTAAACTTAGGAGAATTATTAGTGTAGTGTTGTGCTTGAAATTCCTAAGGATATTCTGGATTTCAAAGGAGTGTGGTTACAGAAGTAGTTTGATCTTCTACCATGGTGTAGGACAAAATATAATAATGTGGTCCTCAAAGGATGCCATAAGATTTATGAATAAGAAAAATGTGTATTGTTGTAAAGATGGATGTGTTTCATGTTATAGATATTATAAATGTGGACTTTTGATTTGTGTGTAAGTACATTTTGGAAGAAATGAAATACACCAAAATACCTAATAGAAGGTAGTCTGACGAGTGGAAGAGTGGTCTAAGAGGAAATGAAGGGGTTGCATTGTTGTCTCTATGAAATATATACTATTGAATTCCTTGATCTAATTTAGAGCTAGAAAAGTGCTAGGAGCATGAAATATCATATGCACATGAGAAGGAATTGATGTTGGCGGCCTCATGTGCTAGGAGAATGTAATAAGTTAGAGATGTAACTAAAATATGTTGAGTTAAGGAGTTGAAGAAGGGAGCTACTGGGTCGTTACCGAATGAAATAGTGCCTAATAAAGTGTAGTAAAGGTGTGTTTCAATTTCTAAAACCTATGAGTTGGAGTCATATACTTGCCCCATGGATAAATTATTTTCCCAACATAATGCAATGGAAAGATTGGTTTCCATATGGATTTTGAAGGGATCGAGAGAGAATTTTTTATCGGTCCACTCATAGTGTTGGTTTAAAATATTTGATGCCCATAATATAAAGTCAATAGAAACAATCCCTTCTAGAGAGTTTCCAAGAAACAAGCTAACTAAATTTTTGTAAGATTATATGAATTGGTGGAGATGGATAAGAAAAGAGATCAATGCTGTTATGTACACAATGTTCTACATGGTCAAGTATTTTTTCCTCAGCCATGATAGTGTCCTTGGGGAGAAAAGGCCTAGAATACTAGAGAGAGGATGATTCCTTGGTTGACTCTCTAACAAGTAGTTTGCGACCATTGTAACTAGTAGTTGACAAAGTAAGATTCTCTTTGAAGATTGAATCATATTTAGTACTAGGTAGTGTTAGGTGAGAATATGGTTTTATTAGTGTTCCAGTATGCTACAAAATGTTCTAATGTGGAGTGAATTAAATGTTTGTTGATATTTTACTGGTAGGAAAGGTTGTTGTAGTTGAGAATCCAATAGTGTTAGAGCTTGATTGGGTCCACTAATGAGGAGGTGTGTAGAGGGATGGGTGAAAGTATTAGGTGTACTAGTAGTTGTGGATCATATTTGCAGAGGAAGTAGGTGCAACGCCAAGTGTCATAAGCACCTAACACTATTTTGGTAGTTTTTCCCTAAAATCGAATGCTCGAGGATTAAAGGGTGGAAACTTCATAGTAGTATGTAGTTGAAGGTGTTTCACAAGGTCGAGAGAAATTAGGTTTTGGTAGCTACCATTGTTAATAATAAAGGTGGTCATTTGATACTTCATCTAATAGTGAGGAGAGAAACATATATCAATGTTGTTGGATGTTAATGATTTGGTCATTAAGAAGTAGGGTTAATCCCTCGAATGGGACATTATAGCATTAAAGTTTGAATAATGATTGGGAAAGGTTAGTCAAGGATTAGGGTTAGGATTGTGATAGAAGGAAGGACATCTAGGTGGAAGGTGTTACATGCAAAGAGAATGGAGAAATTCTTGCTCTAAGGTGGCATAATAAATAAATAAAAAACACTTTCATTCTAAACACCTTTAATAAACCAATAATAAATTTGAGTGTAAGCACCTCTTTAGAGTGTTTTGATTTATATCTAGAGATTAATATTAGAGAAGAGAGTAATAAATATAAAGTTGGATTCTTTCACCTTGTTGTTGATGAAGTTGTAACTACTAGCATATTAATTGTTGAAGATAACATGGAGGATAAACAGTTTCATCTAAGTTCCTATAATAGGGAATCACATGTAGTAACGGACTAGTAACCTACATGGTTGTTTCTCACTTTGTGTGGTGTGAGTGTGCCACTATATCTAACCAAGTCCAATTAGATGATATTATGCAAACACCACATGTTATGCTTCTAGTATGGTAGAGCATGTTTGGAAGTATGTTTGAAAAATGTGGATCCAAGAACCTAGAATTTCCCCCTTCGTACACATTATAATGGGTAGGAGAGATAATAATGTCCAATTGGAAAGTAGATACTTGAGGTTGGATGAGATGTGAGAAATCATAAAGTAGTGTGGTAATAGTAGTACATAAAGTCACATTGATTAAAGAGAAATAATTATCATCAAGGCATCTTATTTTTTGAAGGGAGAGAGATAAGTTGTTTGAGTGGGAGGCAGGATTCCAAATAGAGGCCAAAACATGACTCAAAGTGGTTGTTAGTAAAAAAGTAAGAATGCCTAAGAAAATGTAGCTAGGTTTTGCATAGAAGACATTCGTACATAGATTAAATGATAAGAGGGAATCATTCTTTAAACCTCATAAATACATCCAAGAACAAACAAAATAAGTGTTGTAAGAGAATCCCAATGAATACAATGTTATCATCCAAATAATTGACATCACAAGGACTTCTATAAAATAAAGGAATGAATCAAATATTGGAAAACATCATCACTCGTTTAAATATTTTATCTAGGGCCAAGAAAACAATAATCCTATTGTTGAAGTATCTAGTTTGTTTATATAAATATATGATAAGTTATATACATTGAGTTGAGTGATAAAATTATGGAAGATATCACTTATAGGAAAATTTTGTGACGAGTATCGAAGCATAGTATGTCCAAAATTGTTTTATAATGCTACGTTAGTGTAGATATCATTATCAAATAAGTGTTAGAGTATATAACCACAAAGATGGTGGCGAACAAGAAAACCATGGAAGAACATGATGTATATGTGGGAGGGTTGTAGTGACTATAGAGAATACCAATAAATGGAGTAGTCTAACGAGTCGACGATTTTGCCCGGCGTTAGACTACTCCGTCTACCCACTCCATTAACTATCCCGTCCTCCAAAGTTCGGCAAATCCATCCAACGAAGGGTCCCACATGAAAAAGAAAGCTATCGATCTATTCCTATACCTTTATCAACTTTTTAAGGAAGGTATCAACCTTGGTGGCCTGCTCATGGTGTTCTTGGTGGCTTGCTTGTGGCTTGCAACTCGAAGGAGACTAAAGCCTGCTTCATCTAGAAGGCAAGACGTTGAAAGTTTTGGAAATGCCGGTATGAGCCACAAACGTTTGTTATCATATATTATCATGATTGATGCAGACCCAAGCGCAAACACTTGGGTTGGCGGAAGCGCTATAACATCATACTCGGAGTGGTTCGGGGGCTTGTTTATCTTCATGAAGATTCTCAACTGGTATTGAGATAATTTTTAATCTAATGGAAGTGACTCACTGAATAGGATGGTATCAAGGATTTTATTTGCCAAGTATTCATAAACAAGCAATCTCTCTGATCCCTCTATGCAACAACTAAGTAGGTTCACAAGATTTCGATGCTTAATCTTGGCAACAAGCTTAACTTCATTCAGAAATTGTTTATTTCCTTGCATAGATGACATTGACAGTTTCTTTACTGCTTCATTTAGTTAACTGAAATGAGTGACATGATTAAGTGTTATGATCTGCCTGTGTTGCATGTGAATCTGATGGAGCAAATATTGGCTTGGTTGCCCATGGAATCTATTTGTAGATTTCGCAGTGTGTCCAAGGAAAGGAATGCCCTTCTGTTGTCAAAAGAATTCGTAACAAATAAATGGGTAAAGAAACCCCTAACACGAATCCATGGCTGGTGACTGTGTAAGTCAGCGGATGGGTGACTGTGCAAGTCAGCAGATGGGGGAAGAAAAGCTGGGTTGGTCCTAGATCATTTGCTTTCTGGTTCTTCAATCAGACCTAGAAGGAGACCAGCTCGTCAGTCTCCATCTCTTCCTTGCTGCAATATCGAGATAAAAATAAATTTAGACTTGATCCAGAGTGCTACGGATCCACAGCTGGCCTGTTGTTGTTGGACCTTGGTCGTACTGTAGATGATGAGCCATGGGTGTTTGTAGTTTACAATCCTCTCACAAGAATGGCTTTAGAACTTCCTGTTTTTTCATCGCATATTGAGATCTTTAATGCGGGCATCGTGAGTGACAGGAGAGACTTATACAAAGTTGTGGTTGTGGGCACACTAAATCCTACGTTGAATGTAAGAGATTGTATTATTACAAGTCATGGAGAATTGCAGGACACCTGCCAGAATATGTGAAGTGTGTGGGGAGGAAACTGGTTATCTGTGACGGTTATTTCTACTGCTTGTCCGTCATTTCTATGCGGCGAATGCTTATGGTTTACAACATTGCAGATGGGACTTCCATCATTAGGGTATTGCCTCAGATAGCTGATGAAGACGACAACGGTGGCCAATACATGGTGCCTCACCTGTTCACTTGCGGGTCACGGGTTCTAATCGCGGTGCATATAATGCGAAATATTAATGAGCTTTTGGAGGTTATTATATGGGAGTTGGAGAAGGTAATGGTGAACTCCTCCTCTTCATCGTCGTCTTGGTGGAAGGAGATAGCAAGAATGCCCCCTTCCAATCTTGAGAGATTTTCCATGAATGGCACGATATATTGTTCTGGCTGTTGCAGGAATTTTTCGACTGGTTTGGTAGTTTCTTCAATCGGTTACAGGTATTCTGTTGACTGCATTAACTGTTGGGTAGGATTAGGGGATAACGCATACGTCAGCTTCTTTGAAGAAATAAAGGTGAATGATATTCTTGCTTACAATGTTACTGAAGATACATGGACTTGGCTTCCCAACCGTCCTCTAGGCACCACTGTTATTAAACGGCACTGCTGTGAGATTCTAATGGCTTTTGAACCAAGGTCAGATATCAAGGTTGATAAAGGTTTGCAGACCTTGTTTTGTTTTGTTTTGTTTTGTTTTTCTCTACTTTATTTAGATTTTCTTAGATTTTAATGAACATCTTTGGCGATTCAGACTTTGTAATTTCTTAAATTTTGATCTATATTTGGTAATGCAGATCTTGTAATTTCTTAGATTTTAAAGGAAGATCAATATTTTAAATGAAGATCTATATTTGGTGATTCAGACCTTATAATTTCTTAGATTTTAAATGAAGATCTATATTTGGTGATTCAAGCCTTGTAATTTCGGTATATATATGCTTTTGCAGATGTATCAACAAGTTGAAGAGACTCCGATTTCAAAAGTGGTTCAAATTCAGCCATCACTATTTATGGATTCAACTATAACAAGATTTTTAGCATTTCAATTTGTTTTATGGAAGTTTTTTTCTTTCATAGAACTTTTGTAGATCTAGAAAGAAAAAGTAGAGTTCAGAGACTACAAGAATACTATGTGCAGAATATTCAAACAAGTTCTGAGTTTTATTAACGAAGGAGGGGGTTTCTTTAATATAAGCCTTCTTTTTTACTATGTGATATTTGTGTAGAGTTCAGAGACTGCAAAATTACTATGCTCAGAATATTCAAACAAGTTTTGAGTTTTATTAGCAAAGGAGGGGGTTTCGACAGAGTTGAAATAATTGAAGAATGTAGAAAATAGAACTTTGATTTTCTTGATTTTGCAAGAATAGATCGATAGCTTTCAGAAAAAGATTCATGTGGGACCCTTGGCTGGATGGATTTGCCGAACTCAGGAGGACGGGATAGTTAACGGAGTGGGTAGATGGAGTAGTCTAACGCCGGGCGAAATCGTCGACTCGTTAGACTACTCCACCAATAAATTATGGTATTCATATGAAATGATAAGAAATAAGAGGCTATAAAATATAAATCAATACAAGGGAGGGAAAATGATGAACTGATCTGAAAACCTAGAAAATACAATAGATCAGTACAGGAATCCTAATCCTAGAGCTCTAAGCAACGAATTCTTTAATATTTTTACAATGAGTCAACAACATAAATCTCCAAGCTTCATAAACTAATAAACTAATTTGCACTCATATAAAATAATAGTATTATGCTAATGCACATAGCCCAAGTTTAGAAAAAGGTGACTATATTAAGTAACTAGATAAATGAGCTAATGGAGTATCTCTCGTACTAAGTTCCCTCATGGAAGGAGTGCTCGTATTCTCCCAAGCATGCTGTATTGATTTGCAATGGCATTGAGGTAATTTTCCACATTCCTTATCAATTAAGGAGAGGAACATAGGATTTGGTAAGGAGTGGTTAGTATTCATTACTCTAGCAATGAGAGGTGCAAGGTTGTATGATGGTGCAAATCACCAAGACATCTCTATACATTGGGTAAGGGATTCATATTTAGTGAATACAGGTATAAAGTGGACATATGAAGAAATATAATATGGTAATGAATACTCAGATAGTTCTACCACATTAAATAAAACATTTTGTACACAAAAACTAGATGAAGGTACTCGGATGTATGATCATCAAGAATCAGTAAGCACCAGTTAAACATGAAACTTGAAAATTGACGCAAAAGTCAACTTCAAAGGCTATCAACACAGGTTTCATAAATAAGTTTTGGGAATTGAAAAGTGGTCATCTACAGGATTACAGTTTGAGGTCAAGGTGTTTTTGATTTGGCATTCAACACAGTCTTCAACTGTCACAAACATTTCCTATTGTTACGGATAGAAATGATGGCGACAAAATAAAGCTGTCTTCATCAACGAGTGAGTTGTGAGTCGTGACTTCTGTCCTGCCAAATGAAATGAGCAGTGGAGTAATTATCGAAATGTGGTACATGGAGATTCTAAAACTCCCAATATCCCAATCGCACAAGCCACCGATTCAATAATGCAGGTTCAAGGTGCACGTGTCGTGTTGTTCAGTGTTCGATAGAGCTATTTGTTCTATTGCCGATCCCGATCCCGATCCCGATCCCGATCCCAATCCCAATCCCAATCGTGACTAAAGAAAAACACAGGACTAGGACTAATTAGTTGAAATCAGTCGACCCAAGTGTTGCTACGAAAACCTATTTTCTATACCCCATTGGTGATGAGGACATTGCCAAACAAATTATTGCGAGTTGCTCGAGCTCGAAAATTCCCTGTCCATTCGGTGAAGTAGTGTTACCAACTTATTTATCCGCTCCGCTCTACTATCTTCATCGTTTTCTTATTCTTCTTCAAGGTTTAGAATTCCAAGTGAAACCGATTGGTCTTATTTTCCATGGACTATCATTTTAGTCCATCCATGCATATCCTTGCAGCTAAAAAGTTGACCATAAATTTTGAAAACTTGTTAAAATCCTAAACATTAAATATGGATTAAAGATAATTTATTTTTGTTTTAAGATCATTAATGAAAATTCATACAATTAAGAAGCTTATTTCTTTGTAGCGTGGGCACCCACAGTCTATTAAAATGCAACTGCTTTCAGCTAATCCATTCACTTGATTTCTAGTGTAAGATGATATAATGCTTTGAGTGTATGAGAGTTGTTGTGATCAGCCCTCCACAAATTGCAGTGAGAGTTTTATTGATAGCTTGGATTTTTAGTTTAATTACAACGATTTTGAATCCAGGCATCCGGATGCATGTATTTGTTTGCCATGTTAATGAGTTGTTTTATTTTTAATAGCTCGAGAAAACTCTCTTGGCAACAAGAATTGTGAACAGGTTGCACAATCAAACTATCAAATTGAATTTAAACATATAGCAGTTCAAATCAGCAATAAATTCACTACTCTTAGTTAATGATAATAAATAATTACAAGTTAAAAGTGAAAAATTATAATTAAATTGAAATAAAAAAGAATAAAATTAATAAATTTCCTAGGTCTAGGCATATATTTAATCAATTAAATGAAATTTATTAATATTAAAGATTTATCAATATTACTAAATAGACATTGTGGAAATTTGTAATAAGAATTAAAATTGACCATATTCATTTAAATAAAATTTGCTAATAATAATGATTTGGCAATAATAATAAATAGATTAAATTTGTAAAAATAATTAAGATTGACCATCATTTAAAACTTAGGTTTATAAAATAAATGAAAATCAATATTAACCTATAAAATTCATTTTAAAACCTTGGGAATTTTAAGGTAAAATTAAAAATCTACCTTTTGACCTTTTAGACCCTTAGGATTCCTTAAATTAACCTAAATGATTGCATTCACATTTCACTAAAATTAGGAATTATAATTAAAATTAAAATTAAATATGAGAAAATTATAAATTTCCCTAAGTTGAGGCACATTAATAATCATATTAAAATTGATTAGTAATAAAAATTTATTAATAATAATTAATATATTATCTGATAAAGTTTTTATTGTCTTAATTTAGCTGTTATAGAAAATTTTAACAATATAAACGTTTCCTTTTTCCGCACATTCTTGATTTTAAAATAAAATAAAATTTTTTTAACCTAGCAAACCCTAGCCTCCGCAGCCGACCTTAGACCTCTTCTACCTGGTTCCGGTATTTATCATTGATTCTCACTCTCTTCACATTCGACATTGTCCTGAAGATGGATCCTGATATGGATCCGAAACGTCGACTCGGTCATTTCGATACTGTGGTTTCTCCGACAGCAACATCAACAATAAATTCACTGTCAATTTATTTTTGTTTTAAGATCATTAAGAACATGGCATAAATTACATTCATGGACCAAAAATTAAAAACTAAACTTCATAATTCCAAGAGTTGAATTTCCCAGAAATCATATAGCAATTCAAATCAGCAATAAATTCACTGTCAATTCATTTTCTTTTTAAGATCATTAAAGTCATTATATACATTACATCCATGGACCAAAAATTAAAGATTAAACTTAAAAAATCCAATCGTTTTATAAGAATTAAATTATAATTATGAAAGTGTTTATAATGAAAAAAATAAAAACAAATTCACGATAAACTATCGTCAATCATCAATGCGAGAACAAAAAGCTAATAGATAAATTAAATGGAAGAGTGGACCATATGATATTATTATGCGTCCAACTCATATTTAAAATCTGGTGTATTTGATGGATGTTGGAAGATGGAGACAAAGAGTAAAGGTAGACAACGTGGGTTAGGGGGTACATGTTAAGATCATGGGCTATGTGGGAAAGTCAAGGAGGGTGCAGGTTAGCAAATCAAGGAAGTTGTTGGCAACTCGACATGGTGAGAAGGGTTGTCTGGCTGTGGCAAATTGTGACACGACACTACATAGAGTCATCTTCTTGGTCGACAAGACAAAGCGTGGTCACTTGACAACCCAACGCACTGTACTGCATGCTTGACAACTCACTGCACTGCATGGAGGGAGCATGTTATGCATAATAATGGAACCTCTGATGTATACAGCTTTCTCTAGAATTGCAACATCATGCCAAAAAAAATAGTGCACCGTTGAGAGGACATGCTTGCAATAACAAACAAACAAAACATAGCACTAAGAGCATTGGCTATAAGGTAGGCATAGCGGCCATTCTGGTATCCCACGGTGGTGGTGATTCAATCCTGTAGTTTCAACCCTTTGGGAAATAGATTGTGCTACAGGAAATATGAAAAGGCGGGCCGATGAATCTAATGAACGAGGGGTTGTCCATCTTCGAGAAATTTTTCTGACCTGCGAATGATGTAACAACAGAAAGCGAAGAAATTGACCCATCCAAAAATTCCTTCCCTCGAGATGATTCATTTAATTTGTCGATTATATTTTAGATATCCATTTTATAGAGTTTCTCTCATGAATCTATTATTTAATTACTATGAAACGAATCATTGAACATATCTATATATATATCCTACAACTCTAATTAATTAGCTAATGGGAAATCACAGGGATTGACAGAATCAACTACATCATTGTTTTCCTCTCGAAGACAGAGAACCTGTTGGTCATGCATTCTATCCACTATGCGAGACCATCTATCTAGAACCTGTTGAATCAATTAACCAAGTGGCTTTATAACTAAGGTTGTTTTATTATTTAATATACTTTGGGAGAAGGAGTAATTTCTATTTATGCTGCGAAAAAAATGGATTGGACGACCTCCATCTGCTCTTGGTCCTTGAAGCAAGCACGGCATTGCTTTGTCTTCCATTAGTAATAATAAGTTTTTTTGTTCTCACACATCCTTGTCATACATTTTATGGTCGTTCCTTTCGTCCCAAAATGCTCACTACGTCCCACGACCTTCCATTTCTCATGTCCTGGTCATGGTTCGGGTAGAGAATTTTGAAACCTATATTTTATTCGAAAATTTGAAATTATGGAATTCTAAATCATAGGTTCTCATTCAAGTTTTTTCAGTAGAAAATCTATCTATTGTATTAGGTAAAGACAGAGTTAAATAGAATTGTATGTTTCAATAGTTGTTGTTGTCAAAATGCATTTCGCCTTCTAAAAGGGGGCTACATAAACACTACACAGGTGTTTTGCAATCAGGGGAAGGTTTATAGATAGTTGGTCATGGACTGTGAAATCTTCAGTTCTAGTGGTTTAAAACGGTTTTTCATGGACACATGACAAGGGGATAGTAGAATCGAAGTATATTAGTTGAACCGTGAGAAGGAAATAGTGGAATCAAAGTGCATTAATTAACCGTCACAACAGAGTTACCTCCCTATGTAGTTGATAAGTTCATCGGTTACAACATAGTTGTTGCCCTGTGTAGCTGATAAGTTCCCTAACTAAGATTTTATGGCTAACCCAATAGAGAAAAATGCTCAATTTTTCTTGCATAGGTGCATCATTTCTTAGAACGATAGACATAAATTGAAGCATATATTTGCAAAATTCTTGTGTTGCAGCTGTGAGCCTGAGGCATAATGTTTGCATATGCCTCCTCTGTCCGCATGGCCAGCAAATAGTGTTATATATTCCCACCCACAACCTATGTGCTTTTGGTATATCTGGGAGAAAAAAGCAAAGGTAGGAGAGGCAATATGCCAAGAGCATATCCCATATAGAAATAAGCACCCAACTATCTCTAATCTATTCATGGATGTTTATTTTTGTGTCGGTAGGAGCACCTCTCTTTTACTTTATATTATTTCAGAAGGGGAAGAGGGAAGGAGAACCAGCCACTTGTCCTATTAGAAGAGAAAGCAAAGCATTCAAACCTGGTGTCTAAGACCTTTGTGTAGATTCTCCTTGAGGATGGAGACCCTCTCTTCAGGTTGCCTCAGACTGCTTTCAGACCGCCTCAGACAGCTTTTGTTGAGCACCAACAATATTGCTTTATGTTATAGAGCTTATGGAGAAAATATCTGCATTCAACAAGCCCATCCTCAAACCATTTACATTCAACCTCAGACCACTTCAGTTCCAGTACCAACCAACACCAACAAGACTAGTCTATGCTGCAGAATTTGCAAGTATAAGGTTGTGAATAATGGTGTCGTTCAAGGTGAAGAATGGTGTAGTGGAAAGCAAAGAAATGTACACAACTGTTATAGCTCAAAATGACACATCTTTTCCTATGACCACTTTCCCATGATTTCGTCGCATGTCGACACTTCCATGATGACACTTCATGAAAGTCATTGAAAGTCACTGAAAAAACACCTAACTTGGAGGACCCATATCTAGATTTCTATAACTCTGTTTGACCTCATCTCTACAACGTTGGAAAGGTATTTGTGTTAGATAAAACTTTCTAGAAGACACCAAAGTCTAAAAATTTCTAGAAATACCCTTAAAATGAATTTTTTGATGTGTATGCGAGTTTCCTTAAGGAAACTCGCGTACGTACGTGACTGTCTATATATAATACCCGCGTACGCCTCCAAAAAATGTCAAAAAATATATATTTTTTGAAATTCAGGTAATTTGGGTAGTTATGCAACTGACTCCTTCAGTTGTAACTACTTTGTCTTCGACCCTAACTCTTCATTAAGTATATAAACAGAGGTAGGGAGGTCCATGAGGGGGGACTTGAATCTTTGCATTGTTATGCTGGAGGATTTGGAGCTCTCTTTGCCCACACCTTTGCCCTAGAAGCTTTCTCCTTATGTTGCAGAGCTTGGAGGCTGAGTTCCTTGGAGAAGAGAAGCAACAGAACTAGATCAAGGTTTCGTGAGGTGCCGAACTTGAAGAGAAGGTATACTTGTACTTGTTTTCAAGATTAATAAAGATGTGATGTCCTTCTTCTTCCCAAATCATTGTTCAATGTGTGATTGAATATTTTCTTATGATCATATGATAATGTTATTCAGATCATTATTTCATGTTTATTTGATTATCATTGCTTTATATGTGGTCATAATGGTTTGAGGAAGGTGTAATTTGTTTTGCAGGTCTCTTAGAGCAAGAGGAGCAAGAGGAACAAGAAGAGGATTGAAGGGCTACTTGGATCAACCTTTGTTTGGATAAGGTATGAACCATTCTAATCTTTGAATGTTGTTTGTATTTACTTGCAGAACCATTTGCATCCACCTTTCAACCCCAGTACGTTGATGGCCTCTTAAACCCTAGCCATAGGAAACTTTCCTTTACAACAGAACTGGTGACTCCACTGGGGAGTGCCTTGTCTATTTGGGGTTTCTCTGTATTTATTTCAGTCTTTTGCATTGTTTCAGGTCTTTCTTGGCACTTAGGAACACTTTATAAGTATGATAGCATACTGCCCCTAACTTGCTAAGGCAGTTTTTGACCTTTTTTGGGATTTTTTTCACCCATACGCGAGTTGCAGACTGAACAGTCGCGTGTCTGGTTTGGTACATGCGAATTTCTATGCTGTCAACCCGTGTATGATACGCGACTTGTCAGTAATACAACCCTCGTGTTCTAGTACATGGGACTTGCTGTACTGTCGACCGACGTATGACACACGGCCTGTCAGTAGTGAAACTCGTGTATGCCCTTTTAAACAATGTTTTTTCCTCTTTTGTGGTTTTTCTTATGTTTGAAGGTTGTTTGGTAGGTCTTTTGGGGTCCTCTACAGGTGCATGACTCCAGGGAGTTAATGTCATCCTTTTTGGTTGTTCTTTATCTATGTGGTAAGCATTTTTATAGCATTAGGGTTTTTTCTTTGCTCTTTCCCCCCACCTCCTTTGCTTGGCATGATTTTTGGCTTATGTTTCTAGTTAGCCTCTGTTAGTGATCTTTGTCTGAATTCAGAATCTTGTTGGTGTTTGTTTCCTTCTTCTTTTATTGGTTAACTTCACCATGCCAAAATAGTTGACTTGTTTTTTATGCAAGCCTTCCTTTCAAGTAGGGTTTATACTGACTTTAGGGAATTCTAGAGTTGTTTGGTGGTTGTATAGCATAGTTCCTTTTTCTTTGTTCTTGTTATATGCATACTTTTTTTTGTAGGTAGTTTTTCTTTTTCATTTATAAAAGAAAAAGAAAAAAACACATGTTTGCTTTATATGCATGTAGATTAGTTTTTTAGTCTAGACTGCATGGCATATCATTGTTTTTGAAAAAAAAATAAAAAAGAATTTGATCTTTTGTGGCTTTCAAGTTTCTATTTGAAAAAGAAAGAGAATAGTTTTTTCTTTTTGCATTTCATTTCTCTTTGCTTAGGCATTTTGTTTCAACTTTGAGTCAAAACACCACATAAGTTTCACGCCATTTACCCTCTGACTAAAAACAACAATTAAAATAAACGATATAATTTAAAAATTATTAGTAAGTTTTATTTTATAGGGTCATACACCAACTAGCTCAAGCTAGACATGTGGGATAGGGAGTTTAAACTCCCCACAAGTATAAAATTTCAAACGTAGTTGGCCAATCACTAGGTAAACGCTTTTCTATGTTGATTGTATCTGGGAAGCTCCTATCAAATGGGAGTTAAGCACGAGGCCGTGTGGAGACTTGGACTGAGGAGATAACCCTCTGATTCCTTGTCAAAGCATAGACCAACGTTTTTTCACATCTGGGGATTCTGTCTTAGACAGGGTTTCGGGCTTTGCTACCCTACCCATGTGTATGAACCAGTCTTGCAACTGTCCCCCTAGACTGTCAATATAGTTAAGGTAGCCTTTAGTCTCTTTGACATCTAGGGTTCATACATAGGTGCACCGGAAGGCTATTTCTGGTTGACCTTAGACGGGCTTGGAAGGTAACCCCGGTAGAAGGTGTGGGAGGGCAGTGGGTAATTCCCCTGCTTGTGCCTAAGAACATCTACAGGCATGCCAAGTAACTACCTCTCAACTTTCTTTTGGAAAGTGTATCTTATACCTATTTATCTGTTTGGCTTTAGGAATTTTTTAGTGAGTGTTGTGTGGTTTGTATGTGCTTAGTTTTCCTTCAGGTGTATGCTTTGTACTTTTGGTTTTCTGTCGACCTCAAACTTTGTCTCCTTGTTTGAAACTATGTCTAACATCCCTTTGAACACCAACCAAGAGATCCCCATTTTGGGAACTCCTTGTACTATTCCTCTCACAGGGAATGTTGGTGTTCCTTTGATGGCCACCTTGAATCTACCTGGATTCACCCTAGGGATACCAGTGTGGTTGTTTTCCACTCCAACTGTCCTGAATGCTCATGATGCTTCTCAAGTAAGCTCCTTATATCAAGGGCATCAAAACAATGCTTCCCCTTCACCTGTAGTTGATTCTCCTACTCCTTCTACCTCATGCGGTGAAAGTACTGATACTAGTAACCGGCAGCCTAAAATGAGTAAAAGAAGGAGGAATAGGAAGAAGACACATAAGAAAGGGGGCACTTGTTCAACCTCTGCAGGTCAAGTTGAACCTCACCACCCAGCCTATGAAGTTCATGCTGGGGGCACCTATCCAACCTTTGCAGGTCATGTTGGATCTAAGCACTCAACCTCTGCAAGTCAAGTTGATCTTCACCATCCAGCCTATGTTGATCATGCTGGTGAGATCCTTCCAACGTTTCAAGGTCATGTCAGATCTAGTCACTCAACCTTTGTAGTTCATGCTGAGGGCATCTGTTCAACCTTTGATGTTCAAGTTGAACCTCTCCATCCAACCTCTACAAGTCATGTTGGATCCATCCACCTAGCCTCTGAAGTTCATGTTGGGGGCACACACTCAACTGCTGCAAAGCATGTTGATCCTAACCATTCAGCCTCTATTGTTCATGCTGGTGGTGCCCATCCAAACTATGCAGGTCATGTTGGACCCAGTCTCTCTGCCTCTACAGGTCATGCTAGGGGCAATTTCTCGGCCTCTGTGGTTCATGCTGAAGACAATCCGTCAGCCACTGTGAGTCATGTTGACACTGTTGAAAAGACTACCTGTTCAAAACACAAGCTCGCATTTCCTTGTAAGCTTTGTGAGGGAGACCACCTTACTTATAAATGCCCTTCTATTGAGGAGGTGCAAAGAGTTTGGTTTCATGGTCATCCCATTTTTGAACATTTTGAATTTTTTCAACAACCAGCCTCTCTTAGTCAGGTTGGACCTAATCACCCATCCTCTGGTAGTCATGCTGGGGGAAAAATCTCGGCCTCTATAGGTCTTGCTGAGAACAAACAGTTAGCCACTGCTATTCATGTTGACACCGTTGAGAAAACTAGTTGTTTGAAGTGCAAATTTAAGTTCCCTTGTAAGTTATGTGAGGGAGATCATCTTACTCTCCAGTGCCCTGCTATTATAGAGGTGCAAAGAGTGTGGTCCAAGGCTCAAGAATTTCCTTCTCCTGAACAACCTATAGTTTCTCAACAACCTACTCAACCTTTGGTTGATGAAGTGGTCGAACCAATCTCAGATTTGGTTGATCCCACTCTTCTTTCAGAGAGTGATCCTTATGTGATTGAACCAATGCCACCTTTGGTCAATCCCACTCTCCCTTCGGAGAATGACTTTCACGAAGCGGTTGAATTGATTTCATTGTCAACCAATCCCACTATTCCTTTTGAAATGAAGTGTCTGCTAGTCACATTTTCTTCACTGCCAGTTTAGAACTTACTGAACAAGGGGGAACTGAACTCGCTTCGGATCAACCCCCACCAAGCTCTCGGATTGCTTCCTTTGATTGGGATAGCCTAGTTGAGTAGTGCCTTCCTTCTATTGCACCTTTCTAAATAAAGGTCAAAGTTGAATCATACACGATTGCTCGTTGTATTGTTGATGAAGGTTCCTCAGTTAGTATCTTGTCTGCTCGTGCTTGGTGAGGCATGGGATCTCCCAGTCTTGTGTCGACATCTAGTCAGTTACTAGCATTTGATAGAAGAACTAGTATATCCTTGGGAATTCTCACTCAAACACTTGTTACTTTGGGTGGGAAGACCACCTTAGTTGACTTCATGGTAATAGAAGACCCCTTGGACTTCAATATGCTCCTTGGACATGATTATGTCTATACCATGCAAGCTGTGGTGTCAACATTCTTTCATGTGATGTACTTTAATCATGGCGAAGAAATTGTCACTATCGATCAGTTGGATTTTCTTGATCTGTCTCCTGATCCAACTAGAGACCAGGTCTTTCCTTTATTGATTCCCATTGTTTCTATAAACACTACCCCACCATAGGTGAGCTATGTGGCCTCATTTCCTTTACATTTAATTGCTACTAAGAAGCAGCCTCTGTTTTCATGCTTACCTTATCGGGACTTGGTCCCAACAGTTGACTAGGTGATTCATCCTATACAGACTGTGGAGCCCACTCTCCACTCTGTCGATCCATTTGAAAGTTTAGACATGTGTCCTATCTCGGATGATCTCCTGCCTTTGGATGGAGTCTTCCTAGAGTCTTTGATACAGTCTGATCTTCTATTAGATGTTGGTTTAGTTGTGCCTAAGTCTAACCCTGATTTTCCTAGTAATCATGACTTTTCTTCTTATGTTGGTCTTGTTGAGTCTTTTGACTCTTCCTTTGAACAGCAAGTCAGTGATCCTGATGAGTTTGATTTTTCTTACAGATTTTTCAACTCCTATGATACTGAGTTTGTTCCTACAGACTCTATCTCCTCTATTGATCTTTTCTCTCCTTCTGAGGTTGATCTTACTGATTATAAACCCTCAAGCCTTGGTGCTATAGAATATTCTTCGGTCGTTTCTGCCTTGACTTTACCTTTTATAAAAGATAGCAAAGTTGCAAGTGTTTCTTCCAAAGTGACCTACATCGGATATTTTCTTATGAATATGATTCTGATGTTTTTGTTTCTTGGAGAAAGGATTTTTAGTTGGATTCACAATTGTTTACTGGCCTTGTCTTGTTGTTCAAGCTGTAACTGCATTTGCATGTGCCCTGCTTGCGCTTATGAGCCTGATGTCAGCTTCGACACTTTTAGCTTGTTGTTAAAGCCCTCATCTTTGTTCTCATCGTCGCTAAGCCTTGTATCATTTTTCCTTTGCAACTTGACACCCTTTACCTTGAGGAGACGTTCCTCGAGTGTCCTTATCTTGCTCACTTTTCTTGCATTATGCATAGGTTTGTTCCTTGCGCTTGGAACTAGTTTCGCCTATCTATGACACTCGTCTCTTCACATTTAGAGCATTCTTTCTGCTCTCCTTTGAGCTCGTTAAAAATAGGCCACGAGTTGACTTTTTCGGACTCGTTAAAATTTCACGGGAAAGATATTGAGTTTCTTTAGGCCCAGGTCTGACTCCTCAAAATAGACTTGACTGCTGAGTAAACTTGTCCATTCAGGCTCATTAAGAATATGTGAATGGGCATCCACATTGGTGGTAGGTTATCACTTTCTCAGACCATGTGGAATAATACGAGAAAGGAACACTCTCTTTTCTTCGGAATTGAGAAGAGTATTCTCAGGCATAGGTTTATCGCTTTTTCGGACCTGAGGGACTAAATTTATGGAAAAGGAACCCCTGGTGTGAGCTTAGTTTTCTCTTTTTCATGCTTTGGACCTAAACATGAAAAATATTTCGAGTGTACT
Source organism: Pseudotsuga menziesii (assembly GCA_001517045.1). Taxonomy (NCBI): domain Eukaryota; kingdom Viridiplantae; phylum Streptophyta; class Pinopsida; order Pinales; family Pinaceae; genus Pseudotsuga; species Pseudotsuga menziesii. The sequence continues at coordinate 256,770 of LPNX011204235.1, forward strand.
TTATGTCTTTGTCATGCTCGTTAAACCCTAAAGAACAAAGCATCAAGTTTACTGTTGTAAGCCCCATTTCTCATAATCAAATGGATCTTTCTGAGTGATCTTGCCTTCCTTCACACTCGTAAAACTCAGGCTATATATTTATTTTGAAGGAGCGTTGGGTAGGTGGTAATTTAACCTTTCTTCGGACCTTCCTGACTGAGTACGAAAAAGGTACTCCTTACTTCTTCGGAAGCTAAGAGAGTTCTTTTGTGGTTTGTTTTATACTTTTCTAGCCTCAGGAGACTAAATTGTATGAAAAAGCACCCCCCTGGAGTCTTCTTTGGAGTTTTCAAACTCTCTAAAATATGAAAACACCATCGAGCATGTACTAGTTCAGGCTCATAAAATCCACGAATCAGTGCTTTATCAAGCATTCTGGTGTCTCTTCTTCGAGCTTGCCAAAAATGAAGATGGTCCTGGGTTTTCTTTCTTGGACTCGTTAAACCTTTACAAGAAAGAGGGGAAGGGAAGTTCATTCACATGTATTTTACATCATGGTAGCAAGTCTTGTTTCCTTGAACAAAGCACCAGTTTTGAGTCTATCAACAGTTGGGTCCTAGTATTTTGGCCTTATCCCGATTTAGAGTTTCTTACTCCTCTAGTTGGTCTCTTTTCCAATTATATGGGGAATCTGTCAATGTCTCCTACATTGCAGATTTTTTTTCATTGGTCTTTTTGTGTCAAAATATTCCTAAGTCACTTTTGTGTTGTGCTCACTGTTCAAAGATTAAACCTTTGTCGGCCATTCTACAGTTGCCTTGACCTTTTGTGTCGGACATTCCTTGGTATCCATTTATTACATCATGTCTTCAGCGTTCCTTGTCATGAAATTCAGTACCAATTCCAGATCCAATTAGTCTTTGATTTACCTCATGTTGGATGATGAAGGATGCCTTAATGCCTTCCTTCCAACAGATCTCTTCCTATCGACTGCAACACATCTTGCTCTAGGAATGAGATTTAGAGTTTTATGACAATACATTGGGGATTGCAGTCATCAGTGGCAATTTCCCTCGCTATTGGGTAGTGGGAATACCTTAATGTCTCCTACTCAATGGATTATTCAAGTGTTTGACTTCAAGTCCTTGTATTAACACTTGTTAGAATGTACTAGGTACCTTGGGGACCATTTTCATTAATGGTGGTTTCCCTTGCATTTGTTAATGGTTCTCATTATTGACCGATAATCAAACGGTTTCCTCCATGTTCGACTTCAACTCCTTTATTCGCATGGTTAGGATTCGTACCTTTTTGGGCGGTTTGGATTGAAGACCTTAGGCCGATAGTAGCATCATCATTTTGTTATTGCCCAAGCTGAGTAAGACCTTGTTACATTTTATATGAAATGTTGCTGGACATATATCCACCTTGTATTTTTGTGGCTATGATTAATTGTTGAGCATGGATCCACCTTGTTCATTTGTGGCCATGACTCCTTTAGATTTGATATGGCACCTTTTTGCATATTGAGCGACCATGATAGTTTCATTAGTTATACATATGTTGGATCCGCCTATATCTTTATGGAAATGATTTGTGTAGGGACTTGTATGTCCTAGAGATCATTTTTTGTCTGACATTTATCTCTCTTTCAGGTACCTTTGTTCAAGCCTTTCGATCTTGGATTATCTGCTCTCTCCATACTCAGTTGTTTCCTTTATAATGCATTTCGGCTATCATCTTCCCCTCTAACCTCATACATTAGGGGGCATCTGTTATATCTTAAAATGACACATCTCTACCTGTGACCACTTTCCCATGATTTCATCGCATGTCAACTCTTCCATGATGACACTTCATGAAAGTCATTGAAAGTCACTGAAAAAACACCTAACTTGGAGGACTCATATCTGGAGTTTTGTAACTCCATTTGACCTCATCTCTACACCGTTGGAAAGGTATTTGTGTTAGCTAAAACTTTCTGGAAGACACCAAAGTCTGAAAATTCCTAGAAATACCTTAAAATTAGTATTTTGATATGTACACATGTTTCCCCATGTACGTACGCGACTGTCTATATATAATACCCGCGGTCGCCTCCAAAAAAATGTCAAAAAATATATATATTTTGAAATTCGGGTAATTTGGGTAGTTATGCAACTGACTCCTTCAGTTGTAACTACTTTGTTTTCGACCCTAACTCTTCATTAAGCATATAAATAGAGATAGGGAGGTCCATGAGGGGGGACTTGAATCTTTGCATTGTTATGCTGGAGGATTTGGAGCTCTCTTTGCCCACACCTTTACCCTAGAATTTTTCTCCTTGTGTTGCAGAGCTTGGAGGCTGAGTTCCTTGGAGAAGAGAAGCAGCAGAACCAGATCAAGGTTTTGTGAGGTGCCGAACTTGAAGAGAAGGTATACTTGTACTTGTTTTCAAGATTAATAAAGATGTGATGTCCTTCTTCTTCCCAAATCATTGTTCAATGTGTGATTGAATCTTTGTTTATGATCATATGATGATGTTAGTCAGATCATTATTTCATGTTTATTTGATTATCATTGCTTTATATGTGGTCGGTTTGAGGAAGATATAATTCGTTTTGCAGGTCTCTTGGAGCAAGAGAAGCAAGAAGAGCAAGAAGAGGATTGAAGGGCTACTTGGATCAACCTTCGTTTGGATAAGGTATGAACCATTCTAATCTTTGAATCTTGTTTGTATTTACATGCAGAACCATTTGCATCCACCTTTCAACCCCAGTACGTTGATGGCCTCTTAAATCCTAGCCACAGGAAACTTTCCTTTACAACAACGACCAAGAGCAAAGGGCTCTTGTGGCAGCTTGGTAGAGCAAAGGGATCCTGTGGCATGGCAGCTTCTAGAGGGAAAGAGGGCAAGCGGTAGCTTCTACAAGTAAAATAGACATTTAATGTTGAGAGTCAGTAAAGAAAAATAGAATTAATCAAACTAGTAAATTAAAGCCATAAAGCATCCCATGAAAAACTCAAAAACTTAGGATAACATGATATTGAAAACATGTATGCCTCAAAATGAGGCCAAATAAGAGGTCAATTTTGTTGGTTGGTCTATACAAAAAGTTTCGGTCATTGATTGGTATAGTAAAAGTGTTTGATTACGTTTTTAATAAAAACTTAGGATTATGATTTTTGAGTTGCGTGCTATATTAATGAAAAAATGGCAAACTGAATCATATAGTCCTTGCTAGCTCGATGGCAGGGACTAATAGCGATTAATTACCATGGTTCATTCACTCTCAGCAAACCCAGAAATAGATATGATGCATTAATAAATTCAATACTAGTCTAGGGAAAATGTACTGCAATTCATCCAACTTTAATTACCAGAAATCATTACTTAGTCATTTAATATAAAACTTAACCATAATGCCTGGTCTCATTCTATTTCAAATAACACACAGTAAGTAATTAGTAATCATCATCAGGAATCCATCAATACTGCTAATCAATCAGAACTTTAACTAACACATACTCATACTAACACATGCTAATCAATAAAAAAACATGCATGTCAAGTAATCTAAGTAATCTAATTCAGAAAAAACTATGATGCCTGATCACTAAACATTAGACAACTAAAATAAAACTAAAGTCAAGGAAAAATTCGTACATCGCCAAAGTGAAAAAAACATTCACGATGATAGGAAACCATTCAAAGTCGATTGTATGTGATCTAATAATCATTGATGTTGAATACTTACCTGACAAAAGATGAATTTCGAATCCTGCAGTCTCTTGAACCAAGATCCACGTCCAATCCACGTACTAACTTCTAAATATGCAATTGCAACAAGCACGTCCACAAGGTGGCCGAAGTGGAATAGGTGCCAGGGTGTTCGCAGTGCCAGGGTAACCACTGTGGAAAAAAATGAATTGCAGAAATGTCATAGGCTGTCGAATTACAAAAATGTCGCAAGATGTTGAATTACAGAAATGTTGCAGGGTGCCAAAATGGAAGAGGTGGCATGGTGCAAAAGTTGGTAGTGAGGCAATAGCAGGGTGGTCGATGTGGCAGGGTGGTAGAAGGAGCATACTAGAGGTGGAAGGGAATGGGTTCCAATGACAACAAACACATCAGAGCAAGGTCTCAATAACCAATAACCATTGACATGATGGAGCGAGGTCCTAGGAAAAGTGACAAGGTGACACTGGATCTGTTCGATAGAAGAATGAACGACAATGACAGTGACCGACCAAATATGTAATATCGCTATTAGGAAAAACACTTATTCGGCCGAATAAGTATTTGGTCGAAACATATTTGGTTCGACCAAATACTTATTCAGTCGAATAAGTATTTGGTCGAAGAATTATTTGGCAAAATAATTATTTGGCTGAATACTTTAAAAAAATTTTTATCGTCGACAAATTTTCTTGAGTGGCAATCCCTCGCATGAATTTCGATGCCACCGTTACTTTTAATCCTGGGTATTTAACCGTTATTCGGTTGAATTGTCTACTTGATTCGGTTGAATAATAAAATGTATTCAACCGAGAAAAATAAAGAAATTCAGTTGAATAACCTCCCCTATGCATCTTCACCCTTAAATTCTCATGAAATAGACACTCATCTTCATGGTTTCACCATGGGGTTACATGCATAAATTAAACAAGAAGAACGATTACCAATCTTTCCAAAACATAGAAGGTGATATGAGTTTCCTACTAAATTAATATGTGGTAATTGCATGCAAACAATCGATTTCAATTGGCCTAGAGTATTTGTAAATATAAACAAGAATGAAATTAGACTTCAACATAAACACTTAAACTTATTTAATTAAGCAAAACAACTTATGGTTTTCACAAACCAAATACCATTCCAAGAAAAAACATGGTAATATGGTAATAGAAAATAAAACTGCACAACAAACTTGCAGTTAACACAAGCTTTTGCAATGAAAATTAATTATTTGCAATAATCAACCAAGTTAAATAACCCATAAATTAACTTATTTATCCATTCATGTAATTTATCCAAGCATTGTACTCTTCTACATAATTTGAATAAACTTTTCAATTATGAACCCATAAATTAACCATTATTATAGGAAATCATTTCCTAGACTTTGACGTAATTAAAGAATTGATATTCATTAAATTTCCAAGCATTGTCACATAGTTAAATTTTCACTTATTCCATTCAAAAGAATTCAACCAAGTAAAACATGAATTCATACCTTGTATCCAAACTCAAAAAAATTAAACAAAGAAATCATGCAAACTTTTACTAGCCATTAATTAAATAACATCTCAGAAAATAAAACACAATTTCCAGGAATTAGAACTTATCTGTAAAAATATTTGAATTGGAAAACTAGCTTCATGGAAGCCACGCTACACCCAACCATAGGCCACTATGTTCATTAATATCTCAACAAAGCGCCACCCCGAGCTGGGACATGTGAATTCACTAGGAGACTCTTCCCTTACACAAGGTTCATCTCACAACAAGATTTATCATTCAACATTTCCTCACAATCCATAGGAAATTAACACACATTTATAGGCATCCAGGAAGAAAATACAAGCTAAAGCCAATTCCATGCCAAATAATACACTTAGCACTATGGCTTCTTTCCAATTGCACCACAGTGAAAAACCATCATTTTGCTAAGTTCCCAGGAATTTCACTAGAGTAATTCATATACAATTCAATAGCTCCATGACTACAAAACAACAATATAATACACTTACGACTCTAGCTTCTTTCAGATTGCACCACAGTGAAAAACCATCACTAATGCTCAGTGCCCAAGAATTCCACTAAAGTAATTTGTGTACAAATCAACATTTCCATAAATACAAAATAGGAATCAATTACGGTTCAACAATGGCTTAGGAAAACCATTTTGGCCACTACCGTGCAGAATTGGAACAAAGGTCTCAGACTCACTTCAACATAGACTTGTTCCCCCACTACCTCCATTGTTCTCTCTCATTTCATTCCCCCTCTGTTCTTTGCTTCACATCGTTCTTCCTTGTCCAGGAATGGAATACCCTTTTAATTTGCATGCATGAGTTTAATGCATGGGAAGAATGATCCACGTGGGCTCTCCATGAGACCCACATTTCCCCTTTAATATTTTTATTTTTAAATAAAAACTAAAAACACCAAATCTCACTTAATCATGATTTAAATTATTATTAAGTTAATTGAATGGGATTAAGACTTGACTATGTCTTAGGATTAGGATATTTTTAAGAGTCATAGCCAAGACCATTTGCACCTAAAATCTAGCCAGTTTTCTGGCCAAAATTCAGCTGAAATTGTTCAAAGAGTAGTTTTCAGTGATTGGAATTGCACAATCTGGGTGCCCCAAGGATAATAGAGGGTCCTGAATCCATTTCTGCAATAAAAATTGCAATTTTAACCCTGAAAATCTCATTTTCAACAACAAATCGTGTTGCCTGATTCCCACCAAACTTGCCTGAAAAAGTGCAAGTGCAAATGGTCTAGAGATTAGCCAACTCCAGTTTCCCCTAGGCCACTCTACAACTCCTCTTACCTCTTCCCTCTACAACTCCTCTTACCTCTTCCCTGGTGAACTCACCTGTCCCATCTCTTCAAGTTCTGCCACAGTTGAAGCCAGTTATATATTTATATTAATAAAGTCAATATGTACATTTGTTCTATCATAATGGCATTACATATCAACATTTACATCATACACATAATAATTTATTCTATCATAATGGCATTACATATCAACATTTACATCATACACATAATAATTTAGGGTCTCAACCAGGTGTATTACAGTATGCCACCAAGTCTCAAAGTGTGTCAAGGGAAAGTGCCCACGATAGAGCTAAGGGATAACCCACTGAATATTTACAACCAGTTTTTGCAGCGACCAAGTGTCAATCATATGAGCCAAAAGTCATGGGATAGCATCCGAAGGATAAGTAATCAGCATCCAGAGCATCAATATTTAGTGCCCTCTTTATATCATTCATCAATGGTTGCAGCCGGGTTCCCTTCAACATCTTGAAGACAAGATGCTTGTTTTATTACTTGAATTTTAACTGAGAAGGGATCTGAACAGTTCCAGGTTGTATATTTTAATGTGTTGTGAAGGTACATAGTTGTCTACTCTCAAAAGTTCACAAATACACTATACTTCTCAGTTATTTTGTAGTCATTGTTGATTTGGACTACTTCATTAGTTTAGGGAGGAGTTCAAGATGTGTTGTCCCTCTCTTAGCCTGCTTGAGTATTTTGATGACATGGGCCCTATATATGAGCTTTTCTACACTAACCGCTTTCTTGTTGCCACATTTATTTTCATCAAATCCATGGTTATTGTTAGGCTTATTTGGTGCACCTACATTACGTGGGGCTCTTTTTGGTCATCACTTGGGATGTGGTATGTTGCAAAGATACTTGTTGCAACTAGAGATGAAAAAGCATGATCTCTCTGTCAGCGAGGATATTAGTAAATATCAATTGGAATCCATCAAGTGGGAGGCATAGAGATGGTTATTAAATATGGCCTTGTTCAGTGGTTATTAATGTCGATGCTAGGAATTCATGTTAAGGATAGTTCTTCTTTCATAGATTTTGTTTGGCTTGTTTCACTAGAAGTGGCATATGGTTTAGTAGAAATTCTTTGTCACCAATGTGACAACCTACGGAGTTGAAAACTTCATCATTAATTGTTGGTCTCATAATTCTCGTGGTTCTCACTATTGGTATATTTATCCCTGGGCTGGTGATTATTGTTGGAACCATAATCCGCTTCGATAAGAATCTAGGTGGTAGAGTATTTGGTAGCAATATTTGAATATCTTGAAATCCCTAAAAATCATGAACAAACAAATATTTCACAGGTGTTAGATACATAAAGATTTAATCTATTTCATTTTTGTCAAAATAGATCAAATGGTTAAGAATTCAAAAGCAATCAAAGGAATTCATTTAGAGGCAAAGCATATTTTTAGCATCCCCATCAGCCTAAATTTGAAAAGTAGTTTTAGATTTTTAGGAGTTCATTCTCATCAATTCCACCATTCGAGTTATATAAGAACACGTGTTGAGACAGTTAGGAAGATTGAGGTAGGATTTCAGCAAATATAGGCACAAGATCTACAATCAATTTCAAAATCTAGCATTTCCATGCTAGCATATTAAAAAGAGGATAAACAAATAGCTCCAATTTAGAAGGAAAAAGATCGGGCAGTTTCAAATTTTTTTCCTTGAATCGAATATTTCTTTTATATTTGGTTTGTTGATAAATTTTATTTCCAAAAGATAGATAGTAATAGCTCATAGATTGTAAATTCTATGTTTTTGAAGAAACCTCGGGCTTTCTTTTGGAAGGAAGGGAGAATTTTGATAGAACTATGTGCATCATTGTAAGCCTAAAGACAAATTGTCTTTGTAATTTCCTATGATCAGATATTCTTGAGACCTTGATTATTAGTATGTGATATTTTTTGTTTCTCATCTCACTTTTTACTCTGTTACTTAAACAAATTATAGTTGTTGAGCATCAGTAGTTGTACATGCCTAATAGTTGTAGTGAAGCTTCATTGTATATGCCTATCATTTGTGTGATATGTTCAATTATCATTAGTCATTTTCCATAAAGCATTTATGTTTAGTGATAGATTATTATGCAGTGAAGCTTCATTGTATATGCCTATCATTTGTGTGATATGTTCAATTATCATTATTCATTTTCCATAAAGCATTTATGTTTAGTGGATATTCTATCTCATGAATGTGCAAAGTTGATCTAACATAGGTCTCTTTGTGATTCATTTTTGTTTTCTTTTTCTTCCATCTTTCATTATGATAACAATATTGATTGATATTTAGCTCAATTGTCTATGATCCATAGAACATTAACAAATTAATTTGTTCCCAATAGTCTTGATCATTGATCTATATGTTCTTGATTCAATTTATGCTCAATATTATTTTCCTACCTTCTTAATCAACCAACAAACCAAACCTATGCAATAACTGAGGTGCCTAAACTATGTTCTATTATAGTCTATTGCAAACTTTAGGACTACCACTTATGGTGAGGATTCCATCTCGTGTCACAATACTCCCTAGGGCATATTTTGGGTGTGATTATCATACTTCTTCTATCACCAAGGATGATCATCTCACAATGGATGATTGGTTTCCTATTCCTCTTCTCTTTTTGTAGTAGTTTCAATGTCAAGGATAGTTCTTTGTTTTATAAACTAGGAATTTGATCTGATTCTTCATTAATATCTTCAAGTATGATTTCCCCTTATTTCCCTACTTATTGACCCCTTTGTTTGAAGGAAAACAAGTGTAAAAGGGTTGACTTGAGGGAAATTCAACAATTGTGGTCGAGGATTGTTGGCCCATTTGTTTTTGGATAAAGGTTGTGTAAGAATGCATTGAAAGATGAATGCAACAAAAAGGCATAAGGGTCACTTTCAAAGAAACATCAAGGAAATGTGGCACAAGTCGGCTGAAAATAGTCAAAAGTTGTGAAACACAATCAATAAGTCAACATGGGTAATGGATTGACTTAGTCATCCTTACCCCTTTTATAACTATCTTGACACAATCTACTTTAGCAACTAGTTTTGTATAAGAAACCTTTTGGGATAAGGAAAATAGGTTACTGTAGTATGGATAAGGAACTATTAATTGCTACTTTAAGACTTAATTTTGTGTTGATCCATTTGGATAGGAGATCTAATCGAAGTCTTACAATTATCATGTTGCAAACTTATCCTATGTAAATAAAAGAAGAATGGTTGGGGATCCCTTTCAAATTATGTGGGTGTATATTGTATATGAATGTTGAATATGATTGCTATGCTATCCAAACCTACAAATAAATCTTATAATATATAGATCTCGTCATATATAGGTGGGTATTCACCTCTTTCATAATCCATCGCATTGATTTGGCAGTATCACAACATCTAGAATAAATCTCATGTATCGTAATTTGTCGCTCATTTAAGGTATCTTTAAAATAACTATCAAATGACTATATACTCCATCAACTTAATGATCCATCTAATGTAGGATTAACGTAATCTTCTCTTTTCCCAACAATCAAAATGTAAATTTGGTCTAGAACATCCTTCTCTATGACATCTATATTGGCCTATGTATACCTTTTCCCTTGATAAGGAGACAGGGGTTGTATCACTCTCATAAAATCTACCTCAAAGATCATAGTTTCCTTCTTCGGGCCAATGACAACATAAGTGTCAAAATCCCAATCAATGCCCAATAGAACAGGGTGACAAACTTTTTTATACATTATTTCAATTACCTCAAAATAAGAAACTTTTTCATCTTGTCCAAATCAACCTCCAGATTTTCTAAATTTTCAATGGGAAAGGTTATTCTTGCACCTAAAATAAATCTCTATGCTCAATCCCATAAAGTGATTTGGCCAAACCATCTTTTGGGGAGTCTTGTTTTCTTAACTTTAGGATGTCGGACACACCCTACCTTCTGACACGGGGAATTAGAATCTTTCCTGCTGACAAGGTGCGTTGATGACACTTGTTGAAAAATAGCATTGGTGTGGCCTGCCCATGTACAAGGAGCATCAACATTGTCAAAAAGGTAAAAAGAGAAGACTTTGAGAGCCTTCTAGATGAAATTCCTTGTGGAGGTTTATCCCAACTGCTTGGAATAGGTTCCATTCGTACCCCGAACCCCTAGGGATTATTCCACACCTTCCTCCCAAAATATATCAACCCCTTTGGGCCCTCTTTGGCATATATATACAAGCATCCCTTCATGGATAGAATAGGGAAGATAACTAAGAGAGCACCTTTATGTTGTTGGAATCACTGCTGGCCCTAGGATGCAAAGAGTGTGGTTGTAAGTGAGATTTATAGAGCTTGTAGAGTGTGTGTGAAAGTGACGTCAAAAGCATTGTGAGAACAAAGCTTCAACATCAAGACTTTGGTTGTAGTTTTTCTTCTCTTATATTGTTAATACAAACGTGTTTCCCTTTCCCATGAATGATTTGTGTTAATATCAATTTTTCATTGCTTTTCTCCTTGATCATTAGTATAGATCATTGAATTATCTTGTTTCTTTCACTATTGTATCTTGTTCTTCATATTCTTTTGCAAGTACAACTGATTGCAGGAGAATTACAAGGAAAGGATCATCTTCATTGTTGAGGTAAGAAAGCTTCGCATTCAAGTAGTTCCATAATGTAGGGAAAGGATGCATCGATGTGACTTTTTGTTCTAAATCTGCCCCATGTAGACTAGGGAAACAATCTTTCTCCGCATTGATTGAGAATTTCCAATAACAGTCCTGGCGACCATACTAGGAAATCTAATCGGATCTATGAGTTTTGATTTTGATTACAAGCTTGCAAATTTTTTCTCTCACTCATTCAAGTATTTAAGGTGAGAAATCCATCTTATTTCAACCCTATTTTCCTTCTTTGGTTCGTGGCTACACTTACCAAAATACTAGTTTGATTTACAATTGATTATCTTAAAGGTTATTTACTTCTTTTGGATTTCTAGATTCGCTGATGCACTTGGGTTTATTTGACAGAACATCAGACTATTTTGGATGCCTTTTTCCTACTGTCAAGGAGCGTCGTTGACGCCTTCTTCCTGGAATCAAGAAGCATTGTTGACGTTGTTCATAAGGAAGCAGAGAGTGACGAACAACTGGCGATGCCTTGGTTCCAACTTGCAGAGTGCGTCGAGGTAGTCCATCTCCAACTCTAGAGTTTTTATTTTGAATTTTTACTTTTTTGTTTTGTTTTGTCAATATGCTCTTGTTCTCATTGGTAGGTATGATAGTGTGTGTTTAGCATGAATGTACTTTTTGACTTCGAATCTTGGAAGGTTGTCTTGGTAAAATATCTAAAATTGAATGGTTTTGTGTGGAAATTTGGTCTTGGGTTTATGGTTTGCATGATCGATTTCTTAATAGATCTTTCTAGATTTGTAGGAAGGAAAAATAGTATGGTTCTTACACTTTTTTATTGTGATTTTTCGCATTTCTTTGTCTGAAATTACATAATAAAAAAACAAAAGAAAAAGTTGGATTGCTTGCTTTTGATTTGATTAGATGATTAGAAGTGTTTCCTTTTTTAAGCTTGATTAAGAAAAGCATAGGAATTTAGGCATTAAACAACCTTTTCCTTTTTATATTAGAGATCTTTAAACATTAGCATTAAGAGGTTTTGCTTGTCTGAAAGTATTTGAAGTTTGAGGAATGAGTTGTTTGAAATGCATGGTGTTTTCATTCATTGTTTTAAAGGAATAATCTCTCCCTTTCTCTAATTAGGATTCATCAAAAAGAAAATTCCATTGCATTTAGATAATTTAATCTTACAATTACTTCACACTCCATAAAAAATTCACTAACCATCAAGATAAAATTGAACGATAGCTTAGGTTAAAATCCTTAGTAATTTGAGTGATAGGTTAGAAGACATTGTCCAGCATCGATAAACATAGGAGTTGTCATTCTTTTTTTGCACTGCATTTCAAGGATTGTGTGGTTCTTCCACATACCAATTGGTATATCCAATGGATTTTCACGTACACTAAAGGTATATCGAAAAGTTCTTCATGTAATCCATAGTATATCGGAAGGCCCCTTTCGAACGGTTGTGCATTAGACAACACTAAAATGGATTTGAAATCCTACGTACCTTATGTATATTAGGAGACCCTTTTAGGAATTGATACTAATTGAGAAAATCATTTTGGTTGTCTTGTTGAAGCAATACATCAAGAACAACACTCATGGAGCTACTACGCAAGTGTCGTCTAGGTATTCGGGTATTCAGGAAAGGGTATGGTCCCAATACTCCTCGTTGTGTTTTACTATTGGACCCTACGACATATCCTGAGTTGAGACAACTTGAAAATCCTAATGAGGATCCATATTTTTTATCCCCTCTCATCACTTAAGTTTGCTTGTGACATTAGCTTGCGTAGACTTGTTTGTGTGTGATTTTTTTTATTAGAATACCTATAAAGTAAGAGTGTTTAGCCATCATTCTAGTTGAACCACCTGTGAGGATATCTTGCATATTACAGGGTTTACCACCTGAATTTCCTCTTATTGTGGAAGAAAGACAAGGGGTGACCATGGACTAGCTTGCCACAACTGATCCTTCTGTGGAAGGCATTCTGATTGTTGAATTAGGAGAAGAGTATTCTTCTTTGGAGAACCCATCTACCTCTGCCTGGGTATGGGTACAATTACCTCCTTCACATGATTCAACCTTTCATTCCCCTACAAAGGACACTCTAGTGCACGAGATTGGGTTTTTTCCCAGCAATCAGATGACCCTATGGCGTCAGAATTTGGTCCAACTGCTCTTTTTAGGGATACTTCCTTGGGACAGAAAATTTCTGAATACGACACTACCACTTTATCTTATTCCATGCCTCCACGAGATCCGAGTTTTATCCCAAATGATGAAATCCTCCAGCCAGTTCAAAAAACTCTCGCTCATTTACGTAGAATGGGGGAGAACATAAGAAGAAGGAGTGTTTCTCTTTTCCCTAGTCATTCGGAAAGAGCTTCTCCCGAATACCCATGTTCGGTCTTTTGCTTCTACCATATCCAAAATACTAGTTCAAAGTGTGGTTTCTTACGACCTATGCTAGCCTTCCATCCCCACCCTATCAACTCAAACTCTCTCGTATATCCCTATTTCTCCTATGAAGCTTGTGACGGGGGGGAAACCCCCATAACAAGTTGTCTCAACAACCGTGAGAACTAGTTCAAATATCGGGCATTGTGTTGCTTTAGGGTAACCCATGGATGGAGTACCCTCCATGACCATAAATGTGATTACTCCTTCTTCCTCACTGGGACAACCATCGTGGGTCCAAGCGATTTCTAATAAACTTAGATGGGGATACCTTTAACCAGGAAATAAACAGGAAATGGTTAACCATAATTATCGACATATTTCCTTGAGAATTTTTTTTCCTAGCATCTCTTATCCTAGCAACCCTAATACCCCATGGGGGAAACCCAATTATTTAAGTGTCCATACATATGGTAGGCCATTCACAAACATGTATGGGGGGCCACCTAGAGGCTAACAGTTCGGAGGCCCACCTAGAGGTCCGTCGTGCGGAGCCCCACCTGGAGGTCCAACATCTAGAGGCCCACCTAGAGTTCTGGCACCTGGAGGCCCACAACCCACAGAACCATCAGGTGGATCATTTGGAAACCAACCATAATGGAACCAACCTATTATAGGAGGATCATGGACTCCCATTTTTCAGTCCAATTACAGGCCTATTGGTACTCAGCTGCCCTATAAATATTACCAGTACCCGCAACGTAATCAACAGTTTCCATTTCTGGCTACACTTGATCTGTTTTATTTGTCAAGATTGATCAATGACCCTATTTACCGTGATCCTTCATGGCCAACTATTATGGTAAATTTACCTTCGTATATACCAACATTTGATGGTAAATATGGTGAGGACCCCAAAAACCATGTGATGATTTATCATTTATGGTGTTCGTACAACTCTCTAATCAATGGTTCTATCCGTTTGATACTTTTCAAAGGACTCTCATCGAGACTGCCACCAAGTGGTATATAGAATTTCCTCAACACTCTTTTTGAGATTTTAACACCTTAGCAATGGCATTTTTTACACATTTTCAACTCCCAATTAGGTATGAAACGGGTACATATCTTTTGACCTCACTTCCTCAAACCACTTCCACCCATATATCCGATCATATACATGAGTGGAGACGACGATGTAGGTTGATTAAAGCCCCCATTCCCAACCAATTACTTGCCTATTGGTTCACTAAGTCATTGCTTCTGCCCATTGCCATGTGTTAGGTCATGATTTTGTCTTCCTTAGTTTTATGCTTTTATTTATGTTTTTGAACCTAGCTAGTATTTTTGTTTCTAGTAAATTTTGTTTATAAAGATAATTTTGAGTTCAAACTTTTAATTTTCATGATTATGATTTTTTAAGCCTTCTTTTATAAATTTGGCCTTGATTTCATTATTGAAGGGTTTTACAAGGCATATATGGATTAAATAAGTTTTATAAATGACACTAAGGTCGAGATTGAACATATAAACCAAGTTTTAATCCTTATTAGTAGCCTAATAATGCAAAATTATTTGATTGGACTTTCTTGTAGCACAAGAGCAAAATTGATACACTAGAGCACTACGAGAAAATCGCGAATGCTAAAATCATCATTTTTTCAGTCCATTTTTTTGGGTGTCTTGTCTCCGAGGTGTTAATCATATCATTTGATGCATTTGATACGTGTCATGCATAGTTTTATCATTGAAATAGGTGGATGATCATCATAAGAGGTAGATCGTGGCGATTGCATGCAGAGCAGGATGAATGATGACATCGAGTAGAATGAGACAGAGTTTTTTGGGAGTATGTTCCTTATCTGAAGGACACGAAGGATATTGAAGGTCGTGGTGAGAAGACATTGCTGAGAAATCGGGATTTTTCAACTGAATGAGGAATTAGGGATTTTCAACAGCGACTGTTTGAAGTGGTCTGGACAGTTAGAGACAGGTGGAATGTGAAATTCGACACTTAACCATTGAAGTGATTGCATTCCAGCGCTCTTATTGGTCTTCTAAATAGGTATCCCGCGTGTCATTTCTAGGGTTTTCTTAATTTGGGGCTTTTCTGATAAAATCCTTAATGATAAAATTCGAAGGAGGAATATGATTTTTTCACCTAATACACTATGAATGATGAATTATTAACAAATATATTCAAAGTATTCATCATTTAAAACAATAAATTCAGAGCAGAACTTGTTGGAGTTCCCTGAACTCTGTGATTGGGTCAGACTGTTGTAATTTGGCACAAAAGATTTCTGAATTGTGTGTTAGGACAGACTGTTATGATTTGAAGATAGTTAGATTGTGGGATATTGACAGGTGCTGTTAAACCATAGTGAATATGAAGAAAAGTGGAAAAACAAATAGAGCTGAGCCCACTGACCTAAGCTGGGTAGACAATTTTCCAAAATGTGCAGAGTTATTTTCAAATGCAGGATGGTTAACATTTTTCAAAAATATTGATGGATATAATGCAGAGGTGTCTCATAAATTTGCTCAGTGCTTTAATAAAGACATTGTGTCTTTTGATACCTTACAATTCAAAATAACTAAGGAGCTGATAGCTGAGGCAACATGCATTTTGAACGAGGGAGAATTATAGTTTAAGAAGGTTCCATTCACCTTCAATGCACAAAAGTACTTGCTTGCTGGTGTGATTACAAATTGGGGTAAAGATGTACCAATTCATAACTTCAAACCTGAATGGATTGAGCCCATTAAAGTCTTACAGAGTTATATTACCTATGAGGGTAGATATGCTTTTGTTTTCAAATACCACTTCAGATTTCTCCAGCATCTTAGTGATGAGTCCAAGATAAACTTACCCTTCTTCTTTCTGAAGAGTCTGCAAAAGATGTCATGCAGAGCTAAGGAGCACCAAAATCATACAAAGCAGTCCATTTTCCATGATGGACTCATCAAACTTATCATAAACATTGTTTTGCAGAGTAGGGGAAAGACTTGGGAGTATTTCATTTTCTGGTCAGGTTTTCAAAATGATCAAGAGGGACAGTCTCATAGAAGACAAGCTGATAAAGGGCAGACTTTGATTAGAAAGCTCAGGCAAAAGGTAAATGTCAAAGATGAAGACAGGGTTAAATTAGAGGAAGTTTCAGATCATGCAAATGAAGACTTTAAATCTAAACAACACCTTAATGACAATGAGAGTAATAATTTACAATCAGATATTAAGGAAACCAAGCCTGTTGAAAATGTTGTACCTGCAAAGACAATTTCAGATGAAAAAGAGGATATTGAAATACAAAGACAAAGTCCTATCACAATTCTATTAGAAGATGAGAAATGCCTATTTGATGATGATAAAGTCCATGTCACTGATGCAACTAGGGTTTGTACTGAGCAGGAATTTCATAGCCATGGTGATGAGGCAACACTGTCAAAAAGAAAGAAACTAAAAGTTGTTGAGTTTGCCTCAGTTACTCATCAGGGTAAGACTCTCAAAATGTTGGGGGAGATTGCTTCTGTGTGGAGACCTAAAACCAGACCTAGAAATAAACTCAGACTGAATATGAAGAAGTTGTTGAATCCTAAATTGAACAAAGAAAGAGTAACAGTAATAGATAATTCTTCATCTGAGGAAAAATTGAATGGTGATAAAGATGATAGTAAGGGTAAAAGGCCAATGGAATCAGAAAGAGAGTCTGTCCTGACTGATACTAAAATATCTAATATATTTCTGGAGGTACGAAGTCAGATGTTGCAGGAACAACAAGAAGGTGTAATAAAGAGTTCTTACTCGGAGAAGAAGGTGATGGTTGAGGATAAGGTTCCATGTAAAGATGAGATTCAAGAGAACCTAGGGTTTCTTGGAACATCTACAAAATTGTTGCAAGAAGATGAAGAAAGAAGGTGATGGTTGAGGATAAGGTTCCATGTAAAGATGAGATTCAAGAGAACCTAGGGTTTCTTGGAACATCTACAAAATTGTTGCAAGAAGATGAAGAAATTTATAGGAGATTGAATATTCCATGGCTTCCAAATGAGATGCAAACCATAGCAGGAAATAAAACCTTTGATTCAGAAAAAGAAAATTTACAAAGAAGTGTAAAACAATATAAGTATCAGGTTGAGTACATGCAAGAGACTAATGATGGCTTAGTCATGGCAAACAGAAGGCTCAGAGAGGATTTGGAGGAGGTAAACAACCATTATCAGGAGCTGATTGCAGTTTCAAGAGAAGCATTGAAAAGGAAGAGGAATACAGAAGGTCAATTCACAATGTTGAAGCAAACTATCTAGGACCCACAATAGCATAATGAAGAACTAACGAGGAAGATTGCAGATATGGAGGCAGATCAATTGAAGGAAAGAAGAAAAGTTCAAGCCCTAGAAGGGATTGCCTTATTAGCTGAAGCAACTAAGGATCTGTAAAGTTTGTTAAGATAATCAGTTATTAGTTAGGTTTGAAAGTTACTTTATTTTTGTAAATATTATTTAGATGAAACTATTCGATGGGTAGACTAAAAAATAGTTAGGGTTCAGTTCCTTAACCAATTTTAGAGAATAGTATAAGTGTAAGTCTCAAAGAAGACAAATGGTTCGATTTTTTGGCTGGCAAGAGGAGGTCATTAGACTTGTTTATGAGCTAAGTAAAAACTCTTATGTGTATTTGAAATATTGATTATGAAATATATGCTCTATATTCCCTTCAGTTTATTCTCTAGCTTCATTTATAACTTGTTTTAGTTATTTAGCTGGTAATTTCATTGCTTGTTTAAAGTTTTTATACTTGGAATGCTTGCCATCTGTGGGTGAATCTCAGTATTGTTTTCTGTTGGATTATGGTTATTATGTTATGCATCTCAGCCTTTCTATGCTTATGATTCAATGTTTATTTGGATTTATGAATGCATTCCCTCTTGTTATCAAACTGCTCAACCAAAAAACTTAAAAACCCTAAAAGCCCTATTTTGTTTTAATGAGATTATTGAGATTGTGTTGGATTGTTCTCTTGTATTCTGGGAACAATTTCTGGCATAAACACCATGGATGTTTTCATGAGAGGTGTTATCACCCGAAGAGAAAGCCATCAACCGAGCTCAGTACCTAGACTTGGTTTACTCCCATTCAGACACTTTGTACGATCTAATCCCGAACGCTCCCCATCCTAATTCGGACCCCTTAATACCTTTGACAAAACCACCAGCCGATGGTGTACAATTTTTTGTTCAGACATATTTGGCGGCTAAATCCTCGAAAAGGAAAAACCAACCTTATTCACCTGCTATCTAGACCATCACAAATCCTAAGACCACCTTTGCTCCTATTTTCTCTGCCAAGGTAAATCCTCATAATCTTAGGGAACAAAGAAAAAAGGAAAGAATAAATCAAAGAAATATTAAAATCAACAAGAGAGTAATAAAACACAAAACATGGATGTCGAATCTAAAAATAGGAGAAAGGAAACATTCCCCAGCCTTATATGTGGGGTTGACCACTTCGTCAAAGAATGTCCTTGGCATGAATAGGTTAGCAAATTTCTGAAAAACACTCCCACCCCAACAATTTTGACTGATCCTTTCCCTACCCAACAACAATTGATTGACCATCAATCCTTGCATGGGTCTTCTTTGTCTTCTATAGGCGAGGCTAAAATGATGTCTAGTGAAACGGTTAGTCTTAACACTAGATCCCAGAACTATGACCCTCATCAAGGAAAGAAAGATGATAACACTTCAACCAATAAATATATGGCTTCCATACCTCCTCTTACCAACAATATTCATATTGAAAAACATGTTCTTGACATAGTCCTCTAGCCACCAAAGAGTACAATTCAAAAACCAGTATTTAACCCGAGTGCGCAGGCCGCTCAATACTACAATATAGTAGAAGATTTGGGTCAGGAACCATGTGTAATGTCCACCCTCGAAGTACTCAAAACATATCATGCGCAAAGGAACAACTTGTTGTCGGTTCTTGGAGCTATGGATCCTGAAAATAGTAATGTTATCGCCTTTAAACTAGATGATTTTAAGTCAAGTCTCTCCCATTAATTGGCTTTCCAACTATCTGCGAAAGTCATTGGGAAGAAATCCCATCTTACCGTGTTGGACAAAGGTTCCTCGAATTCTGTCATGCCTCTATCATGTTGGAGAGTTGTAGGCTCCCCTGAAATTAACCATTCACCTACGACTTTGAAGGCCTTTGATGGTCGTGGTTTTCAACCTTATGTATTATTGTCCTCTCTCCTGGTAGAACTAGGGGAGAAATATGTGTCCATCCATGTCGAGGTTTTCGATGCTCCTTTATATTAAAATCTCATCCTTGTTAGGAATTGGTTCGATGCGATGTAGGTAGTAGCTTCATCTGTGTTTTGAGTGGTCCAATTCCTATTCCAAGGGAATATTTTTACTATTGATCAACTAGAGTTTTGTTCTCTAGACATGAGTTCTAATTCTACGAACAATGTCCCACTCCTAGCCTCTTATGCTCCGAAGTATTAGAACGTAGCGGTGGGTCTTCTTAAATATTCCTTGCTTATGGGAGTATTTCCGTTAAAAAATCCCCCCCCCCCTCACAAGTCACGTATGTGAACATGATCTCCTCCAGGAGTGATGACACTTCGACTAAAGGGAAATCAATCATTGATTCGAGAAATTTCAGTGATTTTTAAGATACTTTCCTAGATATCCAATCCACCAGCGACGTCCCCACCATTAATGATCATCTTTTGGTGGCATCCGACCCTTATCACCTACCATATTGGTTAAACTCCCCCCCTCTCTATATTATATTTCGCACCCTCTTCCATCAGATGAATCCATCATGGAAGTCATGTCTTTAGATGATATGTCATGGAATTACCATCATCACCGATCCTCTTTCCTTCCCAGTTACCAAATGGTAGTAGATCATTTTGAAACACTGGTTTCATCTGACATTATAACTACACCTCAGTCATGAGTACTCATGAGTACTCATTCACATTGTTGAGTTCAAGGGTAATCTGAGTAATATATTAAGACTATTTTGCTCAACATATCAGTAAAAACTAGAGTTTTAGAAAATATTTACTTGGGCCAAAATTGTTCTTCTTCAGAACTTAGGTCTTACATGACCCTTTTTACAGAATTTAGAGACATTTTTGCTTGGACGTATGAATAAATTCCAGGGATACATCCTTCGATCATTGTTCATGTGATCAGGACTTACCCCGATGCCAAGCCACTATGTCAAAAGTAACATCAAGTACATCCACGAAAAGCAACAACCATTAAGGAAGAAGTTGAAAAAATTCTTAGGGCTAGGTTCATTTACCCTATGTCGTTGACAGAATGGGTTTCTACTATTGTTCCTGTGAACAAAAAACAGGGAACATTTAGGGTTTGTATCAATTTTTGAGATCTTAATAAGGTTTGTCCCAAGGATAATTTCCCTACTCCTTATATCGATCAAATCATCAATAATTGCACTAGGAGCGTCATATTTTCACTTATGGATGGATTTTCTGGCTATAATCATATAGATATACTCTCTTTATATCAACATAAGACAACATTCATTTTCCCATGGGGGACCTTTTCCTATAGAAAGTTTCCTTTTGGCCAGAAAAATGTTGGTGCTACCGTCCAATGCGCCATGTCTTATGCTTTTCATGACATCAAACATATCGTGGAACCGTACCTCGGTCACTTACCTTCCCATTCACAACATCAAGAGAATCATGTTGACCATCTGAGAGTTTTTTTTCTCAAGTGCCACCATTACAACATTCAGTTGAATCCACACTAATTTTTGTGTGTGTTAAGACTAGAAGACTGCTTTGATTCATCGTTTCCAAGGATGGCATCCGTATAGAGCCACTAAAGATCGAATCCATCTTGGCCCTACCACCGCCTACTAATGTTACTAAACTTCAAAGTTTGCAAGGGAATGAAAACTTTTTACATCATTTTTGTCTGTAATTGCACCGAGAAGACACACGGTTTCATGCATTTGTTAAAAAGGAACAAACCCTTTGTTTGGGATGACTTTGCACAATGTGCATTTGACACTCTCAAACACACTATTACACACGCACATGTGTTGCAACCACTCAATTACACTAGGGATTACACCTTTTATGTGGTTGTGTCATTAACTACCATCGGCTTGGTACTAGTTCAAACAGATGCACACAACCAGGAACATATAATTTATTATTTGCATGTTGAGAAGTTGTCTCTAGCCATGGTCATCGTGGTCCATAATTTCGTCACTACATCTTGCTCTGCACAACTAATGTGTACGTAATTATAACCCCAGGTATTACATCTTGACTCATCGGGTGCTTGGGAGAAAATACTCTTGTTGGATTTTCATTCTCCAAAAATTCAAGTTAGAGTTTGCAAAATCCATTTCAAAGAAGTCCCTTGTATTCCTGTAACTTATATGTGACCTTCCACATATTATGAAGGATACAAAGCCCTTGGATTTATTACCCGATGAATCCCTGTTCCTCATTAGTATGCTTGACCCTTGGTATGGAGATTTGATTTTATATCCCCATACTCAATGCTTTCAGCCTAATGCAACTCGAGACGAACATCATTGTATCTGTCATCATGCTAAGTACTATCTTATCGTCAATGATGCATTGTACCGTTGTGGCATTGATGCAATTTTACGACA
Organism: Pseudotsuga menziesii; assembly: GCA_001517045.1. Classification (NCBI taxonomy): domain Eukaryota; kingdom Viridiplantae; phylum Streptophyta; class Pinopsida; order Pinales; family Pinaceae; genus Pseudotsuga; species Pseudotsuga menziesii. The sequence goes on from LPNX011204235.1 coordinate 279,011, forward strand.
TTGCTTAACTCGTGAAAGGATGAAATAGTGTTGAATGGTTGTCACTCTAGAACCTATGGAGGTCATCTTCTTGGCATGGCTATTGCTTAGAAAATTTTACATGTTGGGTACTTTTGGCCCCCAGGCTTCAAAGATTGCATGGAGATCGTGAAAAAATGCCCACCCTGCTAGCTTTTTCAATCCAAAAAGGGCACCCACCCTGCTCCTTTGCATCTATCATTGTTGTCATCCCTTTTGAGAAATGGGGCATTGATTTTATGCATTGTAAACCTACCTCAGCCAGGGGGCAGGGTTACATCATTGTACCTGTGGACTACTTTAAAAAATGGGCTAAGGTGATTCCTACATATGATGAAGATGGAAAAATTGCCACCCTATTTCTTTTCAATCACATAATCGCTAGGTTCGAAGTCCCTCAAGATATTATGATCGATCATGATTCACATTTTCAAAACCAAATGATGTTGGAACTAAGTTCCAAACTAGGTTTTCGTCATTATAACTCTACACCCTACTACTGGTAGGTCAATGGCCAGGTTGAAGCCATCAACAAAGTGTTGAAAACTATGTTTCAACGGATGGTAGGACAAGCCAAGTCCAGTTGCAATTTGCAATTGTTTTCCACATTATGGGCTTATAGGACTACTATTAAGACATCTACCATCTTCACACTGTTTCAATTAGTATATGGGATAGAAGCTACTCTCTTGTTCAAATGTGAGATTCCTTCTTTGAAACTTTCCATAGAGTTGCTACCCGAAACCACTTTAGAGGAAGAACGGTTCTTGTAATTGAACAAGCTTGATGAGACTCGTCGAGATGCCACCTTAGCTAATGAGGTACATAAATGAAGAATTAAATCTCAGTACAATCAATCCATTCAACCTCGCCTCTTCAACAAAGGTGATATGGTTTAGACATATGACCAAAAACACAATAAATTGGGAGGTGGAAAATTAGAATCCATGTGTCATGGACCTTACATTGCCAGTCGCGTCTTAGATAAAGGAGATTACAAACCGATAGAATATGATGGAATACCATTGGATCAGCCTCGAGATGGGATTTACCTCGAGAGTTACTATGGCTACATCATCTATCATAGATACCTTGTACATATTGTGAATTTTTTGTGAATATAAGATGTGTATTAGGTAAGCCTGCTTATATAGTGTTGTGTTTAAATAGAAAAATGACCACTTACTCTAGTTTTTTTGATGGTTCTAGTCATTATACCATGAATATCGCATCAGCCTCTAGGGTATTGTATTCCCCTACTGGTGATTTGGTAATCTCAGGATGAAATTATTTGCGTCCCGCTACAAACAATCTTGCAGAGTACCACACAGTGATTGGTTTGTTAACTGAAGCTTTAACAAGTGATGTGAGTTGGATTAGTGTTTATTTAGATCAAATTTAGTTGTAAATCAATTAAACTGGTTCTATACTATCTGTAACCCCTTACTTCTTCCTATGTTCCAAAGAGTTCGGCGTTTAGAGAGGTCTTTTTAGTGTGTCTCCTACCATCACATCCCAAGACAATTGAATGCAGTGGTTGACTCATTAGATAATTATGTTTTGGATTGGTACTTAGCTCATGTCTAATGTTCATTTTAAATTTTGATCACATATAAAAACATCATAAAAGTGAAAAAATATAGGTATCCATTCATGCACATAACACATCACATACACACACATGTATGTAAAAATAATGTTTTATATAAACCGATATTGAGACAAAAAACTGAAGCCATAAGCTTCCGCCAAAATCTAGATCCATCAAGTTTTTATTACATCAAGAAGTGAAAAGTTGAAGCTTCAAAGCTTTTAGTATGTATACAATATAAAAATAGGAGTCACTATGGACTAATCCTCATGTTAATGATAACACATAACAAAATGAGCCACTCTGCAGAGTAGCCTCCCAAAATTCCATGGCACTCCTATGGTATGGCATTGATAACACCTGGGAAAGTCATCAATAGAAATACCGGGAACCCCCTCAGTCAGCCTCTGGAGGTTTTCTTCAATTTCTTAAAGTTCCTCCTCTGCCTCTACATTCCTGATGGTTATGTCTCTGACCACCCATTGCCTTTTGATGGGCGAAGATCCTACAGGTCTAGATGGACCGATGTCTGCAAAAGGGTATGATGTGTCTTAGTATCACCAAAAATACAAAAAAAATGAGATATGATAGAAAACAAAAAACATAATGAGATAGTATCCTTCTTACCTCATTCATCCCACTGGTCATCCTCAGGCAACGGAAGATCAGGGTCACACCTGAAGTCAGTACCCACATAAGCGGAGTCCTCTACCATCAACAGTTGGCCTCGTAACCAATGGAAAAAGATGGAACCATAGGTCATGGTAGGCCCTCCACCACCTCCATGATGGGCCTCAAATTTTTCCCACTGCAACATCTGTGGATCCTTGGGCTCCAAACTATTGAGAGGCACCTGAAAAAATAATAGAGGCACCCTCTACAAGAAGAATGATACTACTACTGCCTCATAGCCAAACTGTTTTAGCTCACCTCGTTGACACTTGGTGAGTTTGTCTTTGAGGCTTACCAATAACCCGTCACTTGAGTTGAATATGGTTGGAGCCATGCACTCCAACACGTACAACATATGTTCCTGGGTAGTCTGATGAGCAGCTTTATTTCCCGCCACCTTTTCTATGGTGAAGGCTACAGTCCTCAATGGCTGATATACAATGTGTTTTATAGGAATCTTTCCCCCTTGGGACCTTTTTCTGACTACACAATATTCATCAATAAGGTCATTGATAGACATGTCCCCTCCTCTAGGACCTGTGAGTGATATTGGACTTCCTCTCCTGGATAGCCCAATCAAAAAATAAATGTCCTCGACATCAATCATCATAATATGGGTCCCAAATTAGAAATGTTGTTTATCTGGGTCCCACATCCATATCAAATGATCCAGTAGACGAACATGGGCTCTCATGCCCGAAAACTTGAAGTACTTCAGGATTCCACACTCCTTCAGTTCCCTCACAATCATTGGGCCATTTGTTGCTTGGGAATCATCTAGTTCGTGCTCGTGATCCTTCCAAATCACCATTTTTTTGATTCAAGGACCTGTTGGACATCCATAGGGAAACTATTAGACTCCACTCATTGAGATAAAACTTGAATTTCATGTTAGTTTTGTGTTTTTTGGAGAGTCATGACCACTGACACTCTTTCCCTATGAGAAAAAAGCAATGACACAGTCTCTCCTAGAGGACAGAGAGCGCTTGAGACTCTTTCCCCTTTCGAGGAGTGCGATGATGCACCTCCCTAAAGGGAGAAGAGCATTGCCTAGGGATTTCCCTTCTCCTTGGAAAAACTCTCCTAAAACTGCCAAAGAACATGATGAAAAGTGGAATTTCAACCGTGAAAGGGAAGGGAGGGATGATAGATCTTACCTGATTCTAAAAATTCGTCGACTGGCTGTCTGTAGCTCTCGAAAACTTCATTACAAATTCCTCTCTTAGACACAATTTTCACCCTCTTTCTATGGTAAAAATCACAATGGTAAGAAATTTTGACTATTTCACTATTTTATAATTTTTTATTTTTAATTAGAAATAATTAGTGAAATATTTAAATAATATGGGTTTTTGCTATGATATTTCTATAGTTTTGATGGCAAAATTGTTCTAATGTTGTTTTTGAATGTTCGAGGGCCTTATTGGGCGTTTTTGCTGCAATTGAGATTCTTTTTTACTTTTTTCACGCTTTAGCTCAAGTTGAAAAAAGTTATGAGCACCTTTTATACCCTCGTCGTGATTGTTAAATATTCAATGAAAAGGTATCGAGTGTGCTTTTATCACTTATTCGGGCTCGTTAAAATGGATGACGAAAAATGAAACCTCCATGGAGTCATCTTTAAGCTATTTTTAGTCTTTAAATACGTAATGATCGCCAAGCAAACTTGATTCTTTTACGCTCGTAAAATTACTCGAAAGGTTGTATGTCCGGTGATAGTTTACCCATTTTTCGGACCGGTTAGACTCATTTATGAAAAATGTATACTTTAGTTCATTGTGACTCTAAGAATTATCCTAGGTATCGGTTTATACTTTTTTGGACCTTGGGGACTAAATTTACGAAAAACTCCATTTTGGAGTCTTCTTAGTCACTTCAGACTCTCTAAATATGAAACAATGACTAAGTTTAGGCTTTTTCGGACTTGTAAAATTAAAAGTTGAAGGACCCTTTTTGTAATGAACCCCTCCTTTCTTAGGTTCATAAAACATATGAGGTTGGACTCATCATTTGATGAGATATATTGAAAATTTGTTACCCTTTTCGAGCTCGTTAAAAATAAAATAGGTACTCATCCATCATGATGGGGAAATTAAGGGAACGGGGAATATCTTTCATTTGTATTAATGGTAGTTTATTCCACCTTTGAAAATAGCAGCTGTCTACATTTTCAAGAAAACAGTTGGGTATTCAGCTTGTCCTCGAGTCAATCCACTTTCATGAGTCATCTAACTCCTTTGAGTCAATTCCTAGAATGCATCGTCCCACCTTTGCGTTATGTTTAGTCTCTACCTCATTAAGTCAATACTGCCAAGACACTTGCCATGTCGTTCAATGTTCAAATGGATTCTTTACCACATTTTAGCTCTGTAGTTACTTTACCTTCCTTCGAGTCGGTCATAACTAAGTCAATCCTACAGTTGTTCCATTATCATGATCACTTAAAAATCACTTTTGTTCCAAGTTTTGTGTCAATGATGGGGGTAACATTATGGCCATCCTTTGACGAGTATATTCTTGTCGACGCCAGCACATCATCCATGAATCACTCTTAAACCAGTCAAGTATCTTGAAGTCTGCATGCCTCAATGGAAGGTTTCATCGCTTTCGACAGTGGACTTTCATCATTGGCCTCTGACTGGAAGATTACACCGATTGTTAGACTTCATCTTATTTATTAAAATTTAGAGGAATGTACTAGGGTACCTTGGGAATCATTGAAATTAATGGTGAATTCCCTCGCACTTGCTAACGATATACATCAATGACCGGTAATCAAGTGGTTTCTACCATGTTTAACATCAGGGAATCTATTCACATCGATACAATCATACTATTTGGGATTGGAATGAAGACCCTAAATGGTTAGGTATTCGCTTGAATATGTGCCTATCTTCAAGTTGCGATGAGGTATTTCTTGAGTCATTGCATGGATCCACATTGTATGTCTATTGGCTATGCTAAGATTTGGGTTAGGATGACATAGATCTATAGTGTATATTTCATAGCTATGTCCTGATTTGAGTCTTGTCGATCATGGATCTACAGTGTATTGTTGGTAGCCATGACATGGTCATTATACATGGATCTGCATTGTATTGGTCAATAGCCATGATTTGAATCAGATAGTTTGTAACTTATACTATGTCAAGTATTCACTTGCCACTCTTTTGCCTCTAATACTATATCATGTCTAGCAAAACATTTCACCTATCATCTCCTTCTAGCTTCATACTTTCAGGGGAATTCTGTTACACCTAAAATCTGTCTCTATGCTCAATCCCCTAAAGTGATTTGGCCAAACCATCTTTTCGGGAGCCTTTTTTGCTTAACTCTAGGATGTATTACGCACCCTACCTCCTGACATAGGGCGTCAGACTAGTCTGACGCCTCTTTCTTACCGACAAGGTGCATCAATGACACTTGTTTCCTGAAGACAAAGAGCATCGATGCGACCTTCCCATGTACAAGGAGCGTCAGCACTATCAAAAAGGTAAAAAGAGAATACTTTGAGAACCTTCTAGAAGAAATTCCTCATGGAGGCTTATCCCAACTGCTTGGAGTAGGTGGCATTCATAACCCTAACCCCTAGGGATCATTCCTCACCTTCCTCCCAAAATATCCCAACCCCTTTGGGCCCTCTTTGGCCTATATATACAAGCATCCCTCCATGGATAGAAGAGGGAAGAGAACCAAGAGAGAACCTTTATGCTGTTGGAATCACTGCTGGTATAGGAGGAAAAGAGTGTGGTTGTGAGTGATATTTGCAGAGCTTGTAGAGTGTGTGAAAGTGATGTCAAAATCATTGTGAGAACAAAGCTTAAACATCAAGGCTTTGGTTGTAGTTTTTCTTCCCTTATATAGTTAATACAAACATGTTCCCTTTTCCCATGAATGATTTGTGTTAATATCAAATTTTCATTACTTTTCTCATTGATCATTTGTATATATCATTGAATTATCTTGTTGCTTTCGCTATTGTATCCTGTTATTCATATTCTTTTGCAGGTACATCTGATCATAGGAGAATTACAAGGAAATGATCACCTTCATTGTTGAGGTAAGAAATATTCGCATTCAAGTAGTTCCATAATGTAGGGAAAGGATGCTTCGTTGTGACTTTTTGTTCTAGATCTACCCTATGTAGACTATGGAAACAGACTTTGTTTGCATTGATTGATAATTTTCAATAACAATTATGTATTCGTTGGCAATTCGTAACTATATCAGGGAATAGATAAATTTATGGCTCCCCGTGAATTCCCAAAACTTTTTTGGAAGGATGTTAACATCGTATCAAATATCTAGAATCATATCATTAATATCATACCTATCTACTTCAAAATCTAGCCTTAACTCCTTTTTGTTTTTCAACTTTCATATTCTTACTTTATGAATATTCCTTTTAAGACGATTGGCGTAAATTAACTCATCTGCTTATTCAAATCCAAAAAACAGTTGAAGAGTGTTTCATAACTTTCTGATCAAATTTCTATCACCTAAAATGTCAAAAATTAGTGTAAACAACAAATCTATAATCTTCTTAGAGTTACTTGAGATATCTACTTCCACTTTTCTCCTACAAATTTAGTGAATTTGACTGGTCCACTATTTTGTTCTCCTTTTCTTTTCACAAATCTAGATAAGGAGGATGTTGATATATGATGGAACATCTCAACTGCATCTTTAAAGAATATTTTTTTAATTTCATCGAATGGAAATTAGGCACCTATGGTTGTACATATCTTGGAAAGTTTGGATTTTTTAAGTTCAACACCAATATGGCTTCCTCCCATAGTGACAACATTGATAGTTAGACTTGTCCTTCATCACTAGATCTTGTATCTAAGTTAATTAGGTTTCTTGGTCTTTATGTTTCTCTATCCTCCCATTTTCAAAAAGCTTCGAACATTATTTAGTACCATGTTTATTGACCTAGCAATATGATCAACAAGGATGTCTATTTAAATAGTAGACTTGGGAAAGGAATCCTACTTTTCATAGTTATAACAGCTTATGGGTCCACCACTTTTTCCAATCCTACCTCTTTGATAACCACCTCCTCTTCCGCAACACCCTCCTTCTCAAGGTTTCAAATTTTCAGCGACTTGGAATGCAATCTTATACATGCTATCAACTAAAGCATTCAAATATTTTCACTTGCATGTGTTGTGCATGGAAGTACAAAAAAAATCATAATATATCATCTTGAGGACTGAGAATTATTTATGTAGGATTGGACATTTCCTAGATAGATTCCCATACATTCAATCAATCTCAAAAAAATGCCTAGCCTGTAAATTTTGAACATTTGGGAAATCATGATACTATATATTCCATGAAATAGAGTTGCAATGATTACTTGTGCAACTCCCCCAAAAGGTATCCCTATAAATGGACATGCATGGGCATTGGATGAAGAACCCCCTCTCTTCCCCTATCGGTGCAACCAAGGGAATTCAGAGGCATGATGTCCCTCAGTCATACACCTAATGCACCATACATGTTTGTGGCCATAAGTCAGGACCTACTATTGATGTTGGAACTCTAGTATTACTATAATACTTAGCCATGGATTTGACCATCATATCCTGCATCAATGGGATCCTAGTAAGCGAAAGTGATCCTTTCAAAAACCATTCCTTGTGATGGGATTCATGAATAGGAAATGAGGGTCATGAATATGAAATAATATCAACTTGGAGGCATATTGGACTCCTTTTGATCTCCAACTGACCTCAAACAAGAAGCAATATTGTTTTACATCTTCTTCAATTCATTTTCCCCATAATTCTAGGTATCTCATGAGGGATCCTTTATGGGTTCCTGACATATCTTCAACTATAAAACCTACCAAAATAAATCCTCTGGTACCTAGATGTGTAACCATACTCCAAACCACTAATAGAACCGGGCTACAACCTCTTTGACTACTATTTGGAAATATTGAAGTATGGCCACTATTATTCCCTCCAAACAATATTTCAACTTGACTACTACTATTTCTAAATTGATTGTGCCAAGGAAAACTTGATAAAGGGTTAGAATAAGGAGATACCATATGATTCATAGGAACCAGTAAAGTAGAAGAATAAAGGTTTGTTCCAATTTCCTTCATGTATCAATTATGCAAGCTAGCGATTTCTAGCTCTTGAAATAACCTATGTACATCCACAAGAACATCATCATAATATTCAACCCATGTCAAATTACAGGATTTGAGTTGTTCTGCAACCTATTCTAAGTCCAACTATACATCATCAATCTAGATGATAGAATTCCTCTCTATCACTTCATTCTCTCTCTCTTCTCACTTTTTAAACACTCACTCACTCTAGCCTCCTCTTGTTGAGATTCACTATTTCTCTCTTCTCACTTTTTAAACACTCACTCACTCTAGCCTCCTCTTGTTGAGATTCACTCTTTTTATTATCCCCTCTCCTTCCACCAAGAACTATCCAATTCTCCTTACATTTTCAACATTTGCAACTCATTCAACCTTCCCTTGTGACTTCCTTCCTCCCTAATATCCTTCTACAATATTTCCCTTAATCTTTTCTATTTTAAAGCATTCATCTTATTTATACACCACCTTTTTTCTACAAGATTTCGCTTAATCTTTTCTATTTTAAGGAATTCATTTTATTTATAAATAGGATTTTTTGTAATGGTGATGCAGGTGCAACCTCCTTCCCCATTCTTTATTTTAAAATGATTGGGGCCCATCCTATATTTTTTCACCTTGGGCAATTTTGGTTCCCCTTATTCTTAGCCAAGTATTGTCTGAAACTTGCCTCTACTCAAGATAGGAATTTCAAGTGATTTTCCCATCAAATACGATCTAAAAAAACGTCATAATTCTGCTTAAAAATTGCCATGATTCTGTTTCCGTTTCAAATTCCTACATTGCCTCCACTAAGAGAAAAAACACTTAAAATTTTTTCTATTGTGTTTTGGCGAAAATATTTGAGTTTTTCCATTTCAGTGAGAATTTTTTAAGTTCGCTTGACACATCTGTACTTTTTTCCTCGAATTCGGGGATGTTTCGCATGACTCGGAGATATCCACCAAAATTGATCGTCGGATTTTGAGAAATTTCGTCCATACAGTAAGAGTCGTCCTATCGATGAAAATCATTTAGGTACGCTGAAACACTTTGACAAAACTCATCTAAATTCATTGAAATGCTTTGGTACAATTTCTCCATCTCACTAATCACACTTATTTTTTACCACCAAAATTTCCAAGAGGTTTGGATTTTGGCAAGAGCTATCCATTGAGCTACAGAGCATTTAATGGGGCTACAACAGGCCTGCAGACCATTGGATCTCGAGCTGCTTGAGATCCAACGGTCTACATGCCTGCTGCAGCTCCATTAAATGCTCTACAGCTCAATGAATAGCTCTTTCCTTGAATTTCAGTGAAACTTTCCAAAGCAGCCAAAATGAATTGGTGTGACTCTTCTAAACTGGCCAAAACACGTGAGAATGTAATTTTTCAGCGTCACTCACTCAAAACCGTCGAAACGCTTCAGCAAACCTCACCCACTTTCCCCAAAACGCATCGGCACAACTCATTCAAACTCGTTGAAAACTCCTTTATGCATGTTTGACCTAAAGGTTTGATTTAAAAAGGAAAAGAGGGTTGCACACTTTCTCTCATTTGAGAAAGGTTAAATTACATCGGGGTCACACACTTTGTCTTTGATTATGCCCTCATAGAGGTCGGCCCTTATGGATAGGTTTATTTTAGCCAGGGTTTCAGTGGAATTGGACTAAAAATAAACCTAAGATCCCTCCATCTCGCTTAACGTGCAGTCCCAAATCCCTTTCCCTTTGAAGTCAAAGGACATTGACCATAAATTGTGTCCTCTTTGAGATTCATGATGGCATGCCATTTTTTTTTAATTTGATATCTAGAACGTTGGAAAACCTACCTCTCACAAGTGGAAAAACCTATTTTTAGCCCTAAGATGTTCAAGAGCCATCATCAATTTAACTACATATATGAAAGGGGTTTTAAGTTTGTTGTTTTTGTTACTTGCATGAACTTATCAGCGACAAATTAGAGTGCGTATCTTGTTATTTTACATCACATGGAAAATTATATTAGGTTCAATGGGTTGCAAAAACACAAGACAACTCTCTAAAGTTGTGCAAGAGATACCATCATATGATGAACAAGCTAATGAGGTTTCACTACAAATCCAGTATGACAACACTCAAACCACCACCGAGGTTGATCCATAGTACAAATGGGGGGAGATATACTAACTTTTATGTAATGAAGAGTATCAAGCTTCTAGCATAGAGGAAGTTATTATTTATCATAATATTAAAGTATATGGGGTCTATAAATTTGCAGCAAGAGACGAAATATTCCCTTGTGCAGAAGTTATAGGATGGCCAATACCCCATATTAATACCCACGACTCGTACAGTAAAAGACACTTCAGGAAAAGGGATCTCCTTGTTTCATCCTACTCACATAGAGAAGGACTACATACTTCTAGTAGTGGAAAATTATATGACTATTGAGTGGATAGAAGGATTTCAACTTAACTATCTTGAACTCATCAATAAGTTGTGGTTTCCTGGAAAGCAATTTCGTCAGAAGGAGAGTGAGGAATATGAGAACAAGCTTTTGAGACCTCCTTACATAGTTATTACAACTCTTTTCATAAGAATATATGGAATGGACAATGAAACATATTTTAAGCTCAGTGAGACCATGTTGCTACAAAATGTCACCATGCACGCTACACATTTTAATTAGGCATAAATTATTTCTGAAAATATGGAAGAGGCCTTAAAAAAAGCACAGAATGGCATTCTTGTAAACAAGGCAGAATTCCACATGTCTTCATACTTGTTGGATTGTGTGTGCATGCTTCATCACTTTCCAGGCATGGGGTGGCAATGGAACCCAAATGAAATGCTTATAAACGTATGCTTCTAGGTGCTTTGGCCACAAAAACATGATAGCTATTACAAGTAGATTTATGAGGAATTTATTATTCAACTGCACAAGATTTTCTATGGTAGAACACCTAACTGTATGTTTGAATATTCTCTTCAAGCAATGACCCAACTAGGATATTGGTACTTAACATACGAGGGTACATATTTGTGCATCTATGGAGGATCCAAAGCTACATATTTCTACCCTAAGTGTATCACAGACTATATGGCTCTCAAGGAGATTGTATGACAGACCTTCATAAATGGTATAGGAAAATTATTGAATAGTAATATGAAGGCATCATGGGCTCCCTTACCTATAACAATTGGGGCATACAATATGTCTAAGCTAAAGGAGGAAATCGAGTTGAATAAGGGTTTTGAAGCCTTCCACTTTGGCGAGAGGTCCTTTTATAGGAATGACAATCATGGAAAGGTAGGCAATAATTGCGTTGCGGTCAAAATATGTTATGATTATGCTGGTCACTTTTGTGCCACTGAAAAAGTGTATCAGAGAGAACCCAATTTCAAAGAACTAGATAGGAGAAAAAAGAAAAGAAAAATATTTAAGGAAATAGGAACTAGTAAGCAAACCATAGAAACAGTAGCAGATGAACAACAAATATTGTTGCACAAAGTTGCCCGAAAGAAAGTTGAATTAGAAGCTTTGTTGGCATAAAAAAACAAGAAGTTATAATAAGAAGAGAAAGCGAAGAAAGATGAGGAATAAAAGAGAGTGAAGATAAGCTGCAAAGTGTGCCAGCTTAGCATAAAAAGAGTATTGAAATACCACCCAATCTACCGAAGAGAGCGTTGGAATACATGCAACTTGATTACTCAACGCTAAAAAGATACCAAAGGGCAGGAACAAAGGTTCAAAAGGAGGTCGTTGCATCACAGGAAAAGTGCAAAAATGTACATTAGACCATAGTGAGGGCCTTTACATGGTGTCACTTTCCTCCTCCTGACACTTTCGAAAAACCTATTCCAAAGGAGTAGCGCTTAGCAGAACTATGGACCAACAAAGAGGAAGACTTAGCAACAATCAAAGACATTACTCAAGTTACCATGCAAGCTTTGAAAGAACAAATTGGGACACCCACTCTCATCTTTCAATACATGGCCATAGGACACTATAGATCAGGTCCTGTCACTGAGATGGGGGTGAATCAGTGACTAAAATTTAAACAATTTTTGCCAATATAAAAACAAATTCTGAACACAATGATTTAATGTGGAACCCAATAAGGTAAACCACCAACACGTTCTATTATCTGCAAAATTTTGTTTTTACAATATACAATCGAAGGAAGATATTTTTCTTCCCTTTTGGATCAGTACCCACTGATCAGGATTCACCCACACCCCTATTTAGTCAATAAATTGACAAGGAAGCACCCACTTCCCAGTAGACACCAACCTGCCCTAGCTCCACCCTTCCACCTTATATGATGAATCATGCACACAAATTAGATCATCTATGACACAGTCAATTTGGACTTAGTATTCAAACTAGACAACTGAGACACTTCTCTCTTATTTGGAATCTTCATTGAATATCACAATCACTTGTTCTAAACGGGCATGCCTCTTCATACTGAAAAAATGCATCCTTTCATGGACAGGCTCTATCATGTTGATCGCACCTCTTCAAATCTTGTTTAGTTAACAACAAAAACATTTACACTTTGTTTTGTGCCTCTTCGTCCGTAGGCCTGTGTATTTTCTTTCCACTGAAACTAGCATTCCCTTTAACTTTGTTGACATCTCCAAATCCATAACCTCGGCTAAAATTACCACTGCGATTTTCTCCACCATTGATCTTGCTCACACAATTAATCCAACGGTTCACAGGTGATTCCTCCACACAACTTGTGCAGGGGTTACGGTGAAGGTCCGAACCCAAAATTCCTATAGGACAGCCCTCAATCTTTTTCTGTGTCCATGGAGATAGGTTAATCCTCATGCATGTTAATCCACAGAATATAATATGGGTCGTCGATCCCTTTGGTGATCGACCACGGCCGTCAAATTTCGCGACCGACCTCTTGCACTAACACCTGCTCACCTCAGTGACATGTCTGTCACATCTGCCATCTGTCGACCATACGTAATGCCACGTCTTTAACATATCAACACTTCCGCACCGTTGATTTATAATCTATCTTCATCGGAACCGTCCAAACTTGAAAACTTTAACATTCCACTAATTCTTTCACTTCTGATTGAGCGAGCATCTTCAAAACGCAGAATTCACCTTATCCATCGATCAACCCGATCTCTTATCATAACCGTCAATCTCTGTAGCCTCTACCACTTTCCGTGAATTGAAATCCTGACTTTTTTCGTGCTAGTTCAATCCGTGGAATTATCCACGACCATAGATCTATCTCCACTCCTTTCTCAACCACCTGATCTTTCCATCAATTAACATATTCCACGATTTGAAAAAGTTTCTTCATCCGGGCATGTTCAACCCACAGAATGTTTTAACGCCATGGATCTTTCCTTGTGTCGATCTCAGCCCTTCAAAGTTGCACTTTTTAATGAACTCCGCAAATACAAAAACTTAATTCTACCTTACATCTCCATTCGCTAAATTTATTTCCACAATTGATTTTTTGATCTAACGACTGTTGAGTCTTTATCTGCAAAAATTCATAGCTCTATTTTTTCCTTCCTAGTCGCTTCATACTTCATCATTATATTCTTCAAATGACAGTATTCAAGAATGCACATTTTTACTCCAATGCAGACTTCAAAAAACATGTCGGATAAGGAATCTACACAATGGATAGCTCCACAAGGTATTCACCAGTTCATAACAACTCTATGATAGTTCATGGTGATCTTCTTCACACATCACTGCTCAACATACATTGCTGAGCCATCATACATCACTGTAATATCAACACATCCCTATTGGCGTGCATCCATTGAGCTTTTCAGAAGTCCCCTTAAACATGAACATAAGGCCATATTTTCTTATGTCATCTATAGCTCTGTTTGTTGTTCTGCTCACATTATCTAGTTACCATCAATGAAAACTTGAACACTACCATATTGACAACAATCTCCCCCTTTGGCATTGATGGCAACACTATTTCCATCTTCCCCTTTGACATCCAGGGCAAAGGATTAACTGACTCCCCCTGACTTTGGTCACTCTCTCCCCCTGAGGTGATGCCACTCTCATGCATTAGTTTCTTTTATATTGGAGAGGATACCACTCCTAATATTTTCCTAAGATATTCAAACACATCTTTACTTAAAGGTTTTGTGAAAACATCTGCCACTTGTTCCTGTGTTGAGACATATTCCAGTCTAATGTTCTTGTTTTCAGCCTGCTCTCTTAAATAGTGAAACTTTATTGGAATGTGCTTTGATTTTGAGTGTTGAACAGGGTTTTTGGACAAGCTTATAGCACTTGTATTATCACAGTAGATAGTGATGGGTTCTTCAAACACTATTTTGATGTCTTGTAAATTTTGTCTCATTCATTCAATTTGTGTGCAACATTCTGCTGCTGCAATATTCTCTGCTTTAGTGGTAGACAGAGAAATTGAGGTCTGTTTCTTTCTTATCCAAGCTACCAGTGATTCTCCCAAGAAGAAGGCTCCTCCACCTGTACTTTTTCTGTCATCTACACAGCCTGCCCAATTTGCATATGAGTAGGCTTTTAGGGAGAATGTATTCCTACTAGGATACCATAATCCAAGATCTATGGTTCCTTTTAAATATCTGAAGATTCTTTTTTTAGCTTGAACATGGTTCTCTTTTGGTGCAACTTGAAATATAGCCACCATTCCAACAGCGTGCTTGACATCTGGTATGGAGGTTGTTACATACAGTAGAATCCCAATCATGGATTTGTAATGTTTTGGATCTACATCCTTGGACTCATCTTCTTTGCTTAATTTCAAACCTACTTCAATAGGTGTGAAAATAGGCTTGCAATCCTCTAGCTGAAATTTCTTCAACATATCTTTAATATACTTGGCTTGATGAATAAAGATTCCCTTTTTTCACTGTACTATTTGCAATCCTAGAAAGAAATTCATTTCACCAAGCAAAGAAATTTCAAATTCTTGCTACATCGTCTTAGAAAAATCTTCACTCGTCTTTTCATCATCACTCCCATATATAATAACATCAACATATACATCTACAAGAATCAGGATATCATCAACAACTTTACAATAAATATTACTATATGCTGATCCTCTTTTGAAACCTTGTGTTTCCAGAGTACGAGTCCAGCCTTGCATACCATGCTCTGGGTGCTTACTTTAACCCATATAGTGTTTTCTTTACTTTACAGACATAGTTCCCTTTATCAAATAATTGAAATCCTTCTTGCTTCTCAATAAATAGTTCTTCTTCTAAGTTTCCATTGAGAAAATCTGACTTGATATCCATCTAATATACTTTGAACTTCTTGTAACTGGAAAAGGCTAAGAACATCTTAATTGCCTCTAATCTAGCCACATGTGCAAAATTTTCTTCAAAATATACTCCTTCAACCTGAGCATACCCTTTACATACTAATCTGGATTTCTTCCTGATTACTTGCCCATCTTCATTTACTTTGTTTTTTAAACACCCATTTAGTTCCAATAACATTCTTATTTTTTGGTCTTGGAACCAATTACCAAGTTTTATTTTTTTCAATTTGGTCCAATTCTTCTTTCATAGCTTTGACCCAATTCTCATCTTTGCATGCCTCTTTAATTGAGCCGGGCTCAATACATGACAATAGTGCTATCTCTATTTGATACAACAATTCTCTTCTTCTTTGTACTTTTGGATCTTTATCTCCAATGATCTAATTTTCAGGATGATTCTTTTGAATTATCCTGGAGGGTGTCTTGGTGTCTCTTCTAGGAGATTCTTCTCGAGTATCATCCTCTTCATTAGTACCTGTTTCATCTTCTTGTATGTATTCTTCTTCTTCTACATCTATTTGTGTATCAACTGGCTCCTCATCATCTTCACTTTCATCATTGAATGTACTCTCTTGATGTTTGAACTTCCTTGTTTTTAAATCATCCACCTTAACATCAACACTCTCAACAATCGTATGTAGTCTGAAGTTGTAGCATCTGTATGCCTTTTTGGTAAAAGAATATCCAAGAAAGACACCTTCATCAGATCTAGCATCAAATTTTTCAAGATCCTCATCAAGCCTTTTGATGTAACATTTACTACCAAATACCTTGAAGTACTTTACAGAAGGAGCTCTCCCAAACCATAGCTCATAAGGAGTCTTATTACTACTTCTCCTGAGTTTTCCTATATTTAAAATGTGTATTTTTGTGCTTACAGCTTCTCTCCAATACCCATCAGACAATTTTGCTTCATTGAGCATAGTTCTTGCAGTATCCTGGACTGTTCTATTTCTCATTTCAGCAACCCCATTTTGCTGAGGTGTTCTGGCAGCTGAAAATTGTCTCTTAATTCCATGAGTTTCACAGAAGAGATCAAACTCTTTTGAGGTGAACTCACCACCATTATCTAATCTGAGACATTTGATTTTTGCCTTCGTTTCATTTTCAAAAAGAATTTTAAAAGCTTTGAACTTTTTAAATGCTTCTAATTTTTCCTTGAGAAAAAATACCCAAGCCATTCTAGTAAAATCATCAATGAATAGCATAAAGTAGGACTCTCCTTGCAAGCTTTTGGTTCTTTTAGGTCCATAGAGGTCAGTGTGAACCATCTCTAAGGGTTTTGAAGTTGAATATTATTTTGTCTTGAACCTTATCCTAGTTTGTTTCCCTAGTTGACAATGTCTACATATGGGATTTGAAGGTTTTGTGATCTTTTGCAAGTTTCTTACTGCCCTAAGGTTGCTGAATTTTACTAAATTGTCAAATTTAATGTGTCCCAACCTCCTATGCCATAGCCATCTTTCATGTACTAAATTTACATGAAATTCCTCATCCAATTTTGTATTTAGTATGTATACATTCTCAGGAATTCTAGATGCAGTACCAACCAATTTTCCTGAGTCCTTTCTCATAATCTCACATTTCTTGGAATCAAAGATGCAAATGTGTCCCTTATCACAAGTTTGGATGACACTTAATAAGCTAAGCTTCATATTTTCAACAAGCAACACATTTTTGGCTTTGTCCTTTCCCACATTCATAGTGCCTTTTCCAAGAATGTTACATGAAGCATTGTCACCAAATGTAACTTTACCATTATGTTTCTTTAAGTTCAAAAACGTGTCCTTATCTCATGTCATGTGTTTTGAACATCCACTGTCAACATACCAGAGATCTCCTTTATCTTGTACTTTTAAGGCAATGAGACATTTCTCTTCTGATGTTTTTTCTCTCCAAAGCTTCTTTTTCTCTTTAATGATCTTTGGTTTTTCTGAGATTTCCATTCACCTACATTTTCTTGCTTTATGTCCATAGTTATGACAGTTGAAGCATTCCAAATCCCTTTCTTGTAGAGGTGTAAATGAGTTATAATTTATGCTCTCTACTTGACTAATTGTTTGATTGTTTTTGAAGTTATAATTTTTACCCTTCAATCTTTTCCTCTCATATGCTCTACAATTCACAGCTTTGTGTCCAAAATTAGAGCATGCAAAATAGTATCCAAGGAAAATGTAAGGATATCTATTTTGATAAACCTTCTTTGGAGTTTCCTTGAGTTCCTTCATAATGGGTGGAAGCCGGGTCTTCTGGAGTTATGAGCATTCCTTGTATTTTCTTCTTCTTCCTTCTCGAATCTACTAAGAAGAGCAGTTGCATAAGATTTTGGTCCAACTTGATTTTCTTCTTGAGAATAACCTATCCCATTTTTGTTACTTGGATTTCTTTGTGTAGTTATAATCTCATCTAAAATTTTAGAAATTTTTTCATATTTGCTTTGAACAAATTTTGTATCAAGCTCTTTCCTCAAGTGAATTAATTATGTCTCCATTCTTTCACAAATTAATTGTTTTTCTCTAATAGATTCCTCTATCCTTTCTTCTGTCTTATTTGCTTCTTGAATTTTTTGTTTTAGATTGCTCATGATTTTCTTCATTTCCTTTTCTTTCTGTTTATGCTCTTCCTGTTGTTCTCCTACAAACCTTTTCAACTGTCTATATTTATTTTTGTATCTTTTCAATCCATTCAAATCACTGAATAGTTCTTTTTCCATGTGGACCTATGCTTCATCCTCTGACTCTTTCTTATGCTATATTTCTTCTAGATCACTGGATTCTTCAATACCTATAAAAAGGACCTCATCATCACTGTCACTAGCCTCATATGAACTGATGTCTTCTTCTTCTTCTTCTTTTGAATAGTAGTTCCTTTTTTCTTTGTACTTTTTCTTATAGAAAAGTTTTCCTTTTTTCTTGTATTGTTTACTTTTGTCATTTTCATCCTCATAGTCTTTCTTGGGATAAGGACACTTGGATTGAAAATGCCCAATTTTTCCACAGTTAAAACACTTGAAGGGAATCTTTCCTTTATACTTTCTTGATACCTTCTAAAGTTTCTTAATAAAATTGGATTCTTCCACATCATGTCCTTCATTGTGGTCAGCCTAAGTATTTTGCTTTTGATTTTTTATTTTCTTGGTCACTTTGAAGGCTGCTTCTCCTTTTGAAGTATTATTTTGTCCCATTCTCATCTCATATGCAGTGAGGATTCCATGTAGTTGATCTATTTTCATGAGATCAATATCATGTCGTTCTTCTAAGGTGGTTATTTTTGAGTCATACTTCATTGGTAGTGTTCTTAGTACCTTTTTAACCACTGTTTTTTCTTTTAATTTTCATCCAAGACCTTTAATAGCATTGACTACCTCATCTAGTCTTAGAAGGTAGTCCCCAATATTTTCTTCTTCCTTCATTTTAAGGCTCTCAAGCTGCCCCATATATATCTGAAGCTTGGATTCTTCGAATTTAGAATCACCTTCATAAATAATATGTAACTTATCCCAGGCTTGCTTGGCAATCTTGCATCTCATAAATTTTGTAAAAATAGTGTTTGTCAATCCATTCAAGATTGCATTTAGGGCTTTGGCATTACCATAATACTCGCATAGTTCCTTTGGATATGTAGGCACTTGGTCTCCTATTTTATACTCCTCCCGAGTTGCTTCCCACACCTTCCATCCAAGGGACATCAGATGGCACCTCATCCTCACACTCCAGTATGCATAATTTTCTCCTATAAAGAGTGGAGGTTTGTTAGTGGCTAACCCATTTTGTTGATCCATAGTGGTCTTTAAGTAGGATCTTCCTTCTAGTGGCTAAAGTGTGGTGAAGGAACCTGCTTTGATACCAATTGTAGATCAAGTCCTGTCACTAAGAGGGGGGGTGAGTCAGTGACTAAAATTTAAACAATTTTTGCCAATATAAAAACAAATTATGAACACAATGATTTATCATGGAACACAATAAGGTAAACCAACAACACGTTCTATTTTCTGCAAAATTTTGTTTTTACAATATACAATATAAGGAAGATATTTTTCTTCCCTTTTGGATCAGCACCCACTGATCATGATGCACCCACACCCTTATTTAGTCAAGAAATTGAAAAGAAAGCACCCACTCCCCAACAGGCACCAATGTGCCCTAGATCCACCCTTCCACCCTTAAATATGATGAACCATGCACACAAATAAGAACATATGTGACACAGTCAATTTGGACTCAGTATTCAAACTAGACAACTAAGACACTTCTCTCTTATTTGGAATCTTCATTAAATATCACAAACACTTCTTCCAAACGGTCATGCCTCTTCATATTGAATAAACACATCCTTTCATGGACAGGTTCTATCATGTTGATTGCACCTCTTCAAATATTGTTTAGTTAACAACAAAAACATTTACACTTTGTTTTGTGCCTCTTCGTCTGCAGGCCTGTGTATTTTCTTTCCACTAAAACTGGCGTTCCCTTTAACTTTGTCGGCGTCTCCAAATCCATGACCTCGGCTAAAAATACCACTATGATTTTCTCCATCGTTGATCTTTCTCATGCAATTGATCCAACGGTTCATAGGTGATTCCATCACACAACTTGTGCGGGGGTTATGGTGAAGACACGGACCCAAAATTCCTATAAGGAGGCCCTCAATCTTTTTCTGCATCCACAGAGATAGGTTAATCCTCATGCATGTTCATCCGCAGGATATAATATGGGTCGTCGATCCCTTTGGTGATCGATCATGGCCATCGAATTTCGCAACCGACCTCTCGCACTAACACCTGCTCACGTCAATGACACGTCTGTCACATCTGCCATCTGTCAACCATACATAATGCCATGTCTTTAACATATCAACGCTTCCGCACCTTTGATTTATAATATGTCTTCATCAGAACCGTCCACACTTGAAAAATTTAACATTCCGCTAATTCTTTCACTTTTGATCGAGCAAGCATCTTCAGAACGTGGAATTCACCGTGTCCCTCAATCAACCCCTATCTCTTGTCGTAATCATTGATCTGTGTAGCCTCTACCACTTTTCGTGAATTGAAATCTTGACTTTTTCCACACTAGTTCAATCCGCGGAATTATCCACGACCATATATCTATCTCCGCTCCTTTCTCAACCACCCGATCTTTCCATGAATTAAGCTATTCCATGATTTGAAAAGTTTCTTCATCCAAGAATGTTCAACCCGTGGAATGTTTCAGTGTCATGGATCTTTCCTTGTGTTGATCTCATCCCTTCAAAGTTGCACTTTTTAACGGACTCCGCAAATACAAAAACTTAATTCTACCTTGCATCTATGATCCGCGAAATTTATTTCCACCATTGATTTTTGATCTAATGGCTGCTGTGTCTTTATCTGCGACAATTTGTAGCTCTATGTTTTTCTTCCCAGTCGCTTCATACTTCGTCATTTTATTCTTCAAATGACACTATTCAATAATGCACATTTTTCCTCCAATGCAGACTTCAAAAAACATGTCGGACAAGGCATCTACACAATAGATAGCTCCATGAGGTATTCACTAGTTCATAACAACTCTATGATAGTTCATGGTGATCTTCTTCACACATCACTACTCAACATACATTGCTGAGCCATCATACATCACTGTAATATCAACACATCCCTACTAGCGTGCATCCATTGAGATTTTCAGAAGTACCCTTAAACATGAACATAAGGCCATATTTGCTTCTGTCATCCATAGCTTTGTTTGTTGTTCTGCTCACATTATCTAGTTGCCATCAATGACAACTTGAACACTGGCATATTTCCAATAGACACAACTCAACTTCCGAAAGGTTAATCACATTGGTCAACAAATATGTCCTGCATGAAGTTGCATTATGTTTATTAGAGCCTCAGAAATTGAGTGTTATATTTTATGATTGTGAAATTTGGGTCGAATATTTTCAAACAAAAGGGAATTCTCTTGTTAGTGTTGGAGTGGTACTCTAAAATAAGACCTATATTTTTCTTTTTGTTCCCTTTTAGATCTTTTAATTCTTGATTTTAAAGTCTTCCAAGTTATGTTAGATTGCATATTCCTTTGTATTCCTTAGGTACCTTTTCATACATTACTTTTATTATTAAGTTTAAGATTGGCTCCTATTTATACTTACTCTTTCTAATTTCCTTTGTCATAATAATTTGCATGATATTGAATTTTATTTCAAAATAATTACCCAAAGTACAAGATTGTTTTGAGGTGCAACATTCTTGGAGCGGGTTATAATAAAGTTGTATGGGTTAGCGCTGTTGGAATGTTAAAAAGGACACAAATTCAAATTTTGCGGGCAGTCCATTTATTATGAAAAGATATGGTCTTTGGAAGCGAGGTTCTCCATTATGCATATCTAGGGAACTTGCTCAACATTTTAATTGATGTGACACCACTACAGCTATTTGTTGGTGTCACCCGCATTTAATGATTTATGGTGTCACCAGCTTTTTGATGGTGAACGATAGTGAAATTTTGTAGACTACATCCGTCATCTGTATTTCAAAAATAATTTGAGGCTCCTAAGAAGATTGGGACCAGAGCAAATCCTTCTTCTCCTTTACATTCTTTGATTTCAGATCCAAAGCAAATTTTGAGGGATTCCAAACAAAATCTCAGTTCCACATCATCGGGTATATTTCAATATTTATCAGCTCCAGTAATACCAGGTGAGTTGGATCAGAGGTCTCCTTCTTTAGATTTGTCATATTTTGAAGAAGAAGAAAGGAAGCAGGTTTTGTCTATCACTATTCTTGAGTTTCAAGTCCAAAATCCTACCATTCAAGCTGATAATTTTGAGGTCTATACTAATCCTTTGTCATCTGAAAAGGTAAAATAAGAACTCCTAAAATATGGATTGTTTGACTTAATAAAACCTCAGTTAACACCCTATATACCTCTCACTAGTAATATTCTAATTAGTCAATAAAAAATGAAATCATTAGATCCTTCGCAAACCTAGATTAGCTCAAAGAAGGTTGGTCATCCCCCTAATAGAATGGATTCCATTATGGATGCTAGATACACCCCATTAATTCTACCACATCCTCTTAATGCCTTTCCTGGTGGTGATTATCAAAAATATGTTCCAAGGTTTAATGGGCAAGGTGAAGTTATAGTAGAACAACATTGGAATGCTTCTTTCAGTTATGCTGTTAATGAAAACATTAAGCATGAAGACGTGTGGATGTGGGTCTTTATTCAAAGCCTGGATGGAGATGTCAAAAAGTGGTTTAGGGAATTTCCAGCTAATTCTATAAATAGGATAGGAGATTTATAAGAATCCTTCATGAGACAGTGGGGGTATACCAAGGATTACCTCTATTACATGACCGAGTTTGGAAATTTAAAAACAAAATCATATGAGATAGTTATTGATTTTACTAAATGTTTCAACAAAATGTATAGTAAAATCTTTGTGGAAATTAATCCAACTGAGACATCCACAAAACTTACCTATACCAATTATTTTAATGTTGACTTTTCTTTATTGTTAACAGAATGAAGCTCTATCACCCTTGCAAACATGCAAGAAGAGGCCTTAGAATTTGAGTCAAATTTGATGGAAGCAAGCAAGCTTAGGGATAAACCACGGTATCATGAGGAAGATAAGAAAAAAGAAGAAGGAAGTGGGTCCATCTACCTTATGTTTAAAATTAACAGATAATAAGATTAATGAGATGACAAAACTCATCAAGAGCCTATCATAAAAAATCACTACATTGTAAATGGAGAATAAGACTCAAAATAGACATGTTCAACAGGAAGTTAATAGAAACAGAAATCAATTTAAATGACCCTTTTTTCCTAGGTTTTTTCCTAGAGAAAGGGGAAATAATGATGATCAAAGGGTTCATCCTCCTTTCCAAAATAATATGTTAGATGAAGCTGAGGAGATATAAGAACTGGATTTGGAAGATTCAGATCAGGACATAAATTATTTAGAAGAAGAATCCCCTAATGGCTATCTCATTGAGTTTTACTATCAACGTTCCATGTGTTTTGATCAGGAAACCAATGGTTCTCATGAGCAGAATGTTTTAGATCTAGTATATTCAGCTAATGTCTATCAAACAATTCCACGGAAGACTTATAATTTGAGATCTGGAGCAAAGCAAGTTCCTCAGAATTCAAGGAAAAAGGTGGTTACTCCTATGAAACAGATGCATGATATTACTATTGAAAAGAATCAAGGTCAGCAGGTAAGTAGAGAAAAGCCTGCAGAAGCTGAATAAGTAAGTAAAGTTCTCCATGGATTCAATTTTGATCATGAGATTAGTAAAATTAAAACTTTTGTTCCATTAACAAAGTTTATGAAAATCCAGTCTTATAGAGAACCTACTTGTAAGGTATTGAATTCAGAAACCAGTCATTTCCCTTCAGATGTTATCAATTTACAATATGAACGTCCCATCATTATTTTTGGTCCCAAGTAGCTTGATAAGTCTGGAAAATAAATATTTTCCTCCACCATTCTATGTCACCCCTCAAAGTCCATGATAAGATATTACATAATTGTCTCCTAGACTCCAGTGCTTCCCACAATCTCATGCCCAAATCTATTATGGAGGCCTTAGGGTTAATTATAACTAAACCTTATCATGACTTGTTTTCCTTTAATTCAAGAGTAGTCAAGTGTCTCAGATTCATTAAATACCTTGTGGTTAGTATTACAGGGTTGCCAATGAAAAGTGTATTAATAGATGTTGGCATTGCTAATATTGCACCTAAGTTCGGGATGCTTTTGTAGAGATCTTGGGAAAAAAGAGTATGTGGTACTTTGCAAATGGATCTATGTTATGCAACTATCCTGATGTCTGGGGGAGAAGTCAGGAGATTATACAGAGAAATGTAGCTTTCTTATTTGGTAAGTGACAACGATGACCCAACAAATCACGCAATTTATGCAATTGAAGAGGACATAGGGTCTTATATGTTACACTTGAATGATGATACCATGGGTATTTTTCAAGTTGAGAAAGAAGTGCCAATTCACCACAATGTTGAAATCCATGAAATCTTATTCCATATGTACTTTGATGGCTCATCATCCAAAGAATAATAAGGGGTATGAGTTGTACTAATTTCTCCAGGAGGTGAAATAATTTCTTTAATGTATAAGCTGGAATTTTAGACAACAATTAATATCGTTGAGTATGAAGCATTGATACTTGGTTTAAGGGATGCAAAAGACATAAATATGTTAATTTTATATGTTGTTACAACTTAATTTCTAACTTCATGAGCATTCAATACATTTTCACAATAACAACATAAAGATGATCTCTAAAGGAAATACAATCACAAGGTACACAACAATTTATCCTGGGAAACCCACAAGGGAAGAAAACCCAACAAAACTTCCTCAATATAGATGACCAAAGTAAAATTCCCAAAGAACAAGGTCTCATAAGAGAGAGAGCGAGAGCGAGAGAGAGAGAGAGAGAGAGAGAGAGAGAGAGAGAGAGAGAGAGAGAGAAAGAGAGAGAGAGCAAACCCTAGTATAAGAGCCAAAGACACCAAAACCACTTCTCCTTCTCCTTCTTTGTCCTTCCTCTTTCTCTCTCTTGTACAATGCTTGAGTGAATGTGTGTGTGTAAATGAGGGAGGGCGCCAGCCTATTTATACTCATCACTTGACTAACCTTTGAACCTAACTAGGTCTACCTATCAAATTGACAGGGATGACATAACTAGGAAAACTCAAAATAATATTTATATTATCTCTTTTGGGTACTATTGACCCAACTTACAACGGAGGATATACCTCGTGACTTTTACATGACCTTTTACATTAATGGCATCTCCTGAAGGAGGGATAATAATAATACCAATTTGAAGTATAAGTAAAATATTCTTTGAAGTTACATGATTTCAACACTCCCCCTTAACAACAAGGGTATTCTACTGACAATAACAACAATAGGTATGGCTCTACATAACATCATCGGAAGGAGGGAGAAGGAGGCATCAACAACAACACCATTTGGAACATTGTCTCGTACATCTATAGATCATCAAATTTTTTTAATAACATCAATATCAATAATTGGAACATCTTGTCGAAACATCATCATCTATAGCATGGATATGGAGCATCATCATCTACAACATGAAGATGGAATATCATCATCTGCAGCACAAAGTTAGGACATCATCATCTACAGCACGAAGATGAAACATCATCATCTACAGCACGAAGATGGAACATCATTATCATCTTCAATGCAGAATTGAATTCTCATCATCATCACATCAGCATAAAACTGATACATTAACAACAACTCCAACACGAGGATGGCTCATCAGCATGAAGTTGGAATAACACCAACATCCACATGTGACAGGTATAAAAAAATCATCATCAACAGCTCGCGATTGGAGCAACATCATCTATGGCAATAGAATGAAGAAGGTGTATCTACAACCAACATGATCCTTCCTTTAATAATTACAAGATCATGGATAGAACTTCCTTTCATAATTACAGGATTGATTCCAACAGTTATATGGTGCTCAAATGATCCTTCCTTTCAAGATTATGGGATCACACATATGTGTACAGGACAATCCTTTCTTTAGGAATTAAGGGATCAAGTCTTTACGGAGCCACCAATACTGATCACAGCTGACACATACGTTCACAAGATGATCCTTCCTTTAGGAATTACGGGATCAACTCCAACATGCATGATCCTTCCTTTCAGAATTATGGGATCAAGTCCACTAACCAACATCTTAGGCGATCCTTCCTTTCGGAATTACAATATCAAGTCCACCAACCAACATCTCATATGATCCTTCTTTGCAGAATTACAGGATCAAGTCTAAAGGTCAACATTTAATATGATCCTTCCTTTCAGAATTACAGGATCAAGTCTAAGGATGATCAATCCCAACTGAGCTACATGGTATGATCAGTATAGCATAGTATCTTCAGCACTTCTCCCCATTTTGAGGGAAGCCCTTACGAACAACACCAAGCTTGTCTCGGAAGTGTTCAAACTTCATACAAGATACAGGCTTAGTCAACACTTATGTAACCTCTTCATTTGTGCTCACATATTGTGTTAGGATTAATTAATCCTCCTTTGTCCAATATAGTATATTTGGTTTATTTTCCTAACTTAGGGGGTAATTATTACTGTACTAGAGTATGGGGTACACACATAGAGGTTATCTTCCACTTAATTCATGTGCATGCATGCGTTTATGTTCCTCTGAGAGCAATCCCTACAGTATAGGATCCCACTCTGAGTGCCATCAGCAGCCTCCATCAGTTGGTTGTGGTAGGTAAGCAGTTATGTTGAGTTAACCTCCAGTTACAATCAGTTAGATCAATTTTAGTTAGCCTAGCTCCAGGTTTTGCAAGCATGAAGGGACAGTGGCACCTTTTCTCACCTACCTCATCAGTTAACTGATTATAGACTAATTTATACATGTGGAGTTAGACTAGTGAGCCTCCAATAGTGATTTAGACACACTGGTTTAGCTACTTAGTCAATCTGAGTTGGTAGATTCAAATCCTATATTGGAATTTGAATCCTATGTATTGTAACACCATTCTATTATTGACTAATGAATGAAGATTAATGTTGTGATTATCTGAGCAATTCTTGTCTGATTTATTTAAAATTTGTGGCATGAATTTCCCGTTCAGTGTACATTCTCTTTGATTATTCCACTACATAATTTCGACCTTCCTACAACTTTCATATTTTCCTGTAGATCAATGGTTCAAAAATTTAACATGGCATCAGAGCCTTGTTTATGGTAGCAACAAACCTTTTCTAACCTCCATTGTGCACCAGAAACAACTGAGTTTCAAACATAATTCTTGGAATCATAGCATTGCTCCCTCTGGATTATGTCCATAGAAGTCTATCTAGGTGTGACGCACTCTGAGAAAGTGCACATGTCAAGGTTGAAATGTTTGAACTGACATATGATTGCGAATTGGTTTGTTTTGCAGTGATATTTTTGTAGGTACAACTTCAATGTGGATTTGAGATTATCAGTTCCTTTTCTTACTCCATTCACAATATATTCAGAGTGGAAATTGAAGATGATTTCATCTCTAAAGAGACAAGGTCTATATGAGGTATCTATTGGACTTGGTAAAGAGTCTTAGGAATATGAGAATGATTGGCTAAATGATGGCGATAGATCTTTTGGAGCGATATGTCTGCCCTTTTCTCCAAGCTTGCACTACCTTATTGATTCTACAAAATACCCAAAGGATCTCTGGACAAAATTGGATAGAACCTTTGGAAAGCACAATGAGGATCATTCTAGCAATTTAGAGAGCATTCCCAACACCATAAGAGTTCTTTATTCAAAAGTCTCGGCCTCTATTCTCTCTGATGAAGTTGTTCAAGATGAAGAAGAAGCAAAATCTTCAACACAATCAATTCGAATTGAAGAAAGTCTCCTTGGAGTGACTCCTTCTCCTACTGCTCTAGAAGTTTATGAGATATATGATATCTCATATTCTCATATAGATGATCCAAAATAATACATTCGGATATTTTTTATTGAATAAAAACTATCCTTCCATTCCACTCAAGCATTCTCCAGTGATTCTTCTATTTTAAATTATGTGCAAAGTTTGTCGATGATTCCTTCAGAAAATGAAGAGGAATTCGATTTCTCTCTCTCTAATGTTGTTGCTAGTGTGCAGGAAAGTAATACTTTGGATGTTTTGGAAGAAATATCAGATTTTAGAAGTAATCCATTCACTCTCATTGATCTAAAGCTTCCAATAAATTCCTACATGATTGCTTGCACCAATACTCACATTTTTGTTGAAGAAGGATACAATTGTGCGTCTACCATCTCCATTCTTGGAACCTTTGTTCCACACTCTTGGATCTTATATGACCTTATTTGGTTCGAATTTTAAGTTTCAAGAGCCTCCAATCATGCTTGTAGTTGTTCTCATCAATTTTGGTGTAAAAAATCAAGTACCTCAAGTCTCTTTCAAAATTGTTGCTGGGGATTCGATGTTAGTTTTCTCTCATGAGTTTGATAATATTAGATTTTGTGAATCATTGGATATTTTAGAAGCTATATCAAAATATAGAGATCAACAATTCACTCTCCATGGTCCCAGGACTTCTCTACCTTTGCTCATCTCCTCGCGGTACAAGTAAAGATGGAGACATCATGCATTCACCTGGACACTTGCTCCTAAAACTTGGAGCTAATTTTACCTCACATGGTTCGATGTTCAAGGCTCCAACATATCAATTACTTGGGTTTAACTCACATGGTTCAATTTCTCAAGCCCTTTTTCTCTCTCATCAGTGGATCTCAGTTGCTCTACATGGGTCAAGTTTTCATCTTGCAGTTGTCTATGTTCCTAATTTAGTTGAGAATATTCCTCTTCTTCCAAAGATGAAATTTATCCATACATAATAATTTAGTTTGGAGAGGTTCACATGCATAGTCCCAGGATGTTGATGCACAAAAGAACCAATATTTTGCATTACTTCTCCACAAAGTTGTAAATTGCAGCCAAATTTCCTGATTTCTGCTTATTTTGAGTGGGGGGGGGGNGTTTTCTAAAGTTAGGATTAAGGGGGGGTGTTAGGATTAATTAATCCTCCTTTGTCCAATATAGTATATTTGATCTACTTTCCTAACTTAAGAGGTAATTATTACTGTACTAGAGTGTGGGGGAAACACATAGACGTTATCTGCCACTTAGTGCATGTGCATGCATGAGTTTATGTGCCTCTAAGAGCAATCCCTAAATTATAGGATCCTACTCTGAGTGCCACCAGCAATCTCCATCAGTTGGTTATCATAGGTAAGTAGTTATGTTGAGTTAACCTCCAATTACAATCAGTTAGATCACTTTCAGTTAGCCTAGCACTAGTTTTGCATGCATGAAGGAAGAGTGGCGCCTTTTCCCACCCACCTTATTAGTTAACTGATTGTAGACTAATTTCGACATGTGGTGTTAGACTAGTGAGCCCCCAGCGATGATTTAGACACACTGAGTCAGCTAGTTAGTCAGTCTGAGTTGGTAGATTCGAATCCTATCCATGGCATTCGAATCCTATGTATTGTAACACCATTGTATTATTTATTAATGAATGAAGATTAATGTTGTGATTATCTGAACAATTATTGTCTAATTTATCTGAAATTTGTGGCATGAATTTCTTATTCATTGTACATTCTCTTTGATTATTCCACTGCATAATTTTCTTCCTACAACTTTCATATTTTCATGTAGATCAATGGTTTGCAAATTTAACATATTGGATCTTTACAGCTCCCTTCTACACCATGTCAAGAATGTAGAAATATTGGATTTCTATGTGCTTTATCTTATCATGGAAGACGTAGTTCACTATCATCTTCATGCAACTTTGGTTATCACATAGAATCACGATGTCATCCATATCCAGATCGAATAGACTTTATCACAACTTCCAAAGCCATATGGATTCACAACTGGAGGAACAAGCTACAATATATTTCGCTTCTACAGTGCTGAGAGAAACATTAGATTGCTTCTTGCTTAGCCTTGAGATCATGGCTTAACCTAGACTGAAACGTCCACCTGAAGTGTTATTTTTGACTGAGACACTTCCTTCCCAATATGATTATGTATAATGTATAGTACGAAGTCATGATCTCTAGTATAATTGATACCATAGTCTACCATACCTTTTAGGTACCTCATCATATGTTTTGTAGCTACCATGTGAAAATGTCTGGGATCAACCAAATACTGAGTCAAGGTGTTCACAGCAAAGCATATATCGTGTTGGGCATTCGATAGATACATCAATGAATCAATAATATGTCTGTATAGTGTCACATCCACTAACTCTAATGAAGCATCGGCTAGTAACTTCAAATTTGTATCCATGGGTGTGGCCATGGATTTACATTCCAAAATATCGAACATTTTTAGGATTTATACTGCATACTTCCCTTGGTTAAGGAAGATTCCTTTTGGGCTCTACCATACTTCAAGATCTAGAAAATAGTGCATTAAGCCAAGGTATTTCATCTCAAATTCTGTAGCGAGCTTATTCTTACACTTTGAGATTTGCTTCTCATTACCTGTTAGGAATAAATATTCCACATACAACAATAATATGACAAGTTTATCATCCATAACCTTGAGATAAAGGTTAGGATCAGCTTTACTTTTGGTAAATCCCAAGCAATTCAGAAAACTATCGATTCTTCCATACCAAGCTCTTGGAGCTTGCTTCAACCCATATATAGCCTTCTTCAGCTTGGAGACATGTGTGTTTGTGTCTTCAACTTTAGAACCTTGTGGATGTTCTATGTACACTTATTCTTCAATAACGCCATTTAGAAAGGTTGTTTTCACATCCATCTAGTGCAACTTACATTTTTTCTTGGCTGCAAGTGCCATGATGGTTCTAATAGAGGTGTACCTTGCTACAGGATCAAACGTCTCTTCATAATCGATTCCTTCCTTTTGAGAGAATCCACGGGCCATAAATCTAGATTTGTATTTTTCAACACCTCCATCGGCTGCATGTTTTATCTTGTATATCCATTTGGAAGATACCACTCATTTACCTTATGGTTTGGGAACTACTTCCCACACATAATTCTTCATTATGGATTGGTATTATTCCATCATGTCTTCTACCCATTCTTTATTTTGAACAGTTTCTTGAAAAAAAGTAGGCTCTTTGTCTACAAGATCACATATTAAAGCCACATAACTGGAAAATGGCTTTGGCTTCTTGTTTTCTCTCATGGAGCCTTCTGGGGAGCCATACTTCTCTGCATATTGAATAATTTCTTGAGCCCAAGTTTGGTTTCTCTTGTGAGATATAATCATTTGGGGAGGTTCTTGGGGATCCAACATATCCTGGTCTTCCAAAATCTCATTATCAAGAGAAAGTGCAACTTCTTCTATCGGTTCTGCAACTCTGGGAGCTACAACTTCTTCATATACTTCTTCATATACTTCTTCAAACTAGCACTTTCTGGATTTCTTAAGAGATACATATTAATCAAAGGTTACATCCCTGCTAATTTCCATATGGTGGTAGCCCGATATATAAATTATGAAGGCCTTGGCCACCTCACAGTATCCAACAAATATTCCTTTCTTTCCAGAAGAATCCAATTTGGTTCTTTTCTCTTTTGGAGTATGAACAAACACTGGAAAACCAAATATCTTGAGATGACTTACTTTTGGTTTCTTTCATGTGAACATCTCTTTGGGGGTTTTAAACCCAAGTGCACTATGGGATATTCTCCATTTGGCATATTTTTTTTTCTTTTTGCTTAAGCCCATAAGTGCATAGGAAGATATTGGTGAGATATTGATCATGGATCATAGTCTTCATTGCTTCCATAATAGTTCGGTTCTTTCTTTCAGAAACACCATTCTTTTGTGGATTATAGGGAGTGGTAAATTCCTTCTTTATACTGACATCTTTGAAAAATTTTCCAAATTCATTCGAAGTATACTCTCCTCAATTATCTAACTTGAGTGTCTTGATCTTTCTTTTTGAAAGGTTTTCTACCAAGGTTTTGAATTCCTTGAACTTTCCAAACACTTCATCCTTCGATTTCAAAAAATAAACCCAAGTCGTATGAGAGTAATCATCAATAAATGTTACATAATATACATACCCACTTAAATATGTTGAGGGCATTGGACTGCATACATCTGATTGAACAAGTTCCAATATTCCTTTTGTCTTGGTGTCATTTCTTGGGAATAGATTCTTTTTGTTCTTTCCTTTCGCACATCATTTACGTACTCCTTCATGATCAATCTTTACATCAAATAAACATGTTACTACCTTGCTCACATGTGGTAAGGATTTGTAGTTTATGTGAGAAAAAATTATATTACATAATTCAAATTGACTTGTAGTATCATGAATCAAGGTTCCTTCTGAGTAACCTTTCATTTTATACAGGTCGCCTTCTTCCGTCCCAATAACAGCTACATCTTCTAGAGATTTTCCTATAGGTCACATAATAACTTCACCATCTATAAAGGAAACACTGAATCCTTTATTATCTAAGGTTGAAATAGAAAGTAGATTCTTCTTCAAGCCTGGTACATATAGTACATCCTTCATCTTCATCGGGGTTCATGAATCAAGCTTGTATGTGGCTTCTCATATTCCCTTGATGGCATATTGATAGTCATGGCCTAGTGAAAATTTTTGAGGGAAGTCCTTTTCTTCAAGACTAGAGAGATTCTGCTTCTGACTTGTCATGTGCTTTGAAGCACCACTATCAATTAGCCACGTGCCATTTCCAGGTGTCACAGACCTGGAGAGAGCGGAGAATAAAATATATTCTTCAATTTCTTCTTTTGTTGACTTCCTAGGATATTCTTATACTTCTTTGTCTTCAGCTAAGTGAGCATGATGTCTTTTGTCATTACTCCTCTTATATTATTCTTTTCTTATTGGACAATTTATGAAAATGTGTCCCATCTTATCAAAATGGTAACATTGATAAGAGGAAAAATATTTCTGCTTGTATTTTCCCTTTTGATACTTCTGAAAAATTCTTAGAAGGATGAGACTCCTTATGAGTTTCCTTATTGAAATGATTTTTTTCTAGCATGAGAAGCTGGAGTATGGTCATCATCTCTAAGTAGTGCTTCTTGGTTTGCTACTCTAGCTTCCTCTTGAGCACATTATTCCCATAGGATTTTAAATTGTAAATTTTCCATGCACAAATTGTCGGGTTATAAGAGTCCCATGGTCTAGTAAGACCATTGAGAGCGGTCATTACTAATTCATCTTCATCAATCTTGTCTTCAATTACTTCTAGTTGTTCTTTGAATTGAGAAACCGTTGTGAAATATTCTTCGATAGATTCACCCTTGCTCATATTTGTACTTTTGAGTTGGGCTCTCAAATTCATCTTTTGGTTATTGTTTCTTCCTTCATACATTCTTATTAGGGCATCAAAAATATCCTTAGATGTTTCCTTGGAGGACACTTAAGGAATCAAGTGATCCTTGATAGAATCTGCTATGATCCTCTTGGCTCTAATCTTGTCCTTCTTATATTGTTCCTTTGCTTCATCTTCTTCAAGCTCTGGCACAACTTTCTTGAAAAATTTACAAGATCAGTATTTTCTAGAATGAGTCCAATTATGTATTTCCAAGCATGAAAATTTTCTATGCCTTCCAACTTGTCATCAAGCTTAGTGCTTAGAGGCATCTTGTCCTGAAGAACTAAAAATGACAAAAATGGAAATTTCTTAGAAATGAAAACCGAACCTACCAAAATATGCTCTTGAATGAGGTGAGTATGTTAGTTTATCTAGTTTCTGAAGGATCCAAACTTTAACCCTTGAAACTAGACTTGCAAAATTATGGGTTGCAATTTCTAGTTCTAGTTCTGGATTTCTAGTTTTCTAGTTCCAAGTCAAACTAGGGTTTTACTTTTTAGAGGATATGTCCACTGTAAAACTTCAATCCAAGTGCCAAAATATATTCCTAGGAGGGGCACACTTCCCAATGTCACTTGCACTCCAAAATTCCTCTTCAGTAGGAAACCCTAATTTTCTTGTCTGAAGAAGGAGAGAGAGATTTACCCAGTGAAAGCTGCTCTTTTCAGTCTCGCTCTTACTCCATGTTAAGATTATATGTTATTACAACTTAATTTCTAACTTCATGAGAATTTAATACATTTTCACAATAACAACATAAAGATGATCTCTTAAGGAAACACAACCAGAAGGTAAAAAACAATTTATCCTAGGAAACCCACAAGGCAAAGAAAACCCAACAAAACTTCCTCAATATAAATGAACAAAGTACAATGACCAAAGAATAAGGTCTCATAGGAGAGAGAGAGAGAGAGAGAGAGAGAGAGAGAAAACCCTATATTAAGATCCAAAGACAACAAAAACACTTCTCCTCCTCCTTCTTTGTCCTTCCTCTTTCTCTCTCTCTTGCGCAACGCTTGAGTGAGTGTGTGCGTAAATGAGGGAGGGTGCCTCCCTATTTATACTCATCACTTGATTGACCTTTTAAACTAACTGGGTTGACCTATCAAATTGACAGGGCCGGCCTACCTTGTAAAACTCAAAATAATATTTATATTAATCTCTACTAAGTACTATTGACTCGACTTTAACAGAGGATTTACCTCGTGACTTTTACATGACCTTTTACATTAATGAAATCTCCCAAAGGAGGAATAATAATATTAATAATGTAAAGTACAAGTAGAATATTCTTCGAAGTTGCATTATTTCAACAAAATATTCAAGTTGTATTTGGCGACTCGGAGTTAGTCGTTCAACAAGTTAAGAATGTTTATAAGGTAAAAAAAAACAGTTGTTAAAAGTCTACAGGAATGAGGTATGGGATCTTGTAGATAATTTATTTTCAACATTCAACATATCTTTTATTATGAGATATCAAAACCAGATAGTAGACTCTCTTGCTTTAGCAACAACTTATTTCAAAGTCCAAAAACAAACTCAAATCAGATATCCAATTGAGGTTAGATACATACCTTCAATTCTAGATAATATTAAGCACTGGAGGTTATTTCATGATGATCAAGAGATTAAGAAATTTATGGAACTAGCAGGCGAGTTTTCCACTTCACTGATTGATCAAGCTGAAGATGTTGAGATAAATGAGAATGCTTCTTGTTTCAAAAATTCAATTGCTAATCATAATATAATTGAATTGGAGGGAAATTTCATCCCAAAAGGTCTTGAACCTTTGGAGAGATTGTTTTCTAACAATGATACCATATTGAATCCCACTATGCAGTCATCTAAAGAGAATGTTATGAGCTGTAATATTGGTATTGAAGATGAATTTAAACTGATTAAAATATCCAAAGCACTTTCAAATGAAGAGAGGAGAAGATACATCAAGCTTATGAAATAATTTGTGGATAATTTTGCTTGGTATTATGAAGACCTAAATACTTATGACACCTGCATCATTCAACATAAGATTCCAATGAATCCAAATTCAAGTCTTCCAAATAGAACCTTGGGCGAATTAATCCAACATTGCTACCAATTATCGAAAAAGAGGTAAAGAAGTTATTGGATGCAAAAATTATTGTACCTATTAGATATTCTACCTGGGTAACGAATCTAGTTCTCATGCGTAAGAAAAATTGTGAAATAAGGCTCTATGTATATTTTAAAAATCTAAATCGGTCTTCTCTCAAGGATAACTATACACTACCCAAGTTTGATTAGATTTTACAGAAAGTGGTTGGTTCTCAAAGGATAACTATGATTGATGGATTCTCATGGTACAATCAAATCATTGTGCATCCAGACGATAAAGAAAAACAACTTTTACCACTCCATGGGGGACGTTCATGTATGACAAAATGCCATTTGATCTCATGGGTGTGGGTGCAACTTTCCAGATCGATATGGACATAGCCTTTATTGGTGAAAAGGAGAAGTTTGTGGTAATTTATTTAGATGATATCACAATTTTTTTTAATTCAGATGAAGCACATCTCAAACAGCTTAGGAAGGCTTTTCTTAAATGCAGGAAGTTTGCATTGTCTTTGAATCCAAAGAAATCTTATTTTTCTATGCAAGAAGGAAATATTTTGGTCCATATAGTCTCAACTGAAGGAATTAAGATAGACCATGATTGTGTTAAAGCTATCCTTAAGAAACTATTCCAAGAAATAAGAAGGAAATTCAGTCTTTTGTTGGGAAGATTAATTTTTTGAGGTTGTTCATTCCTAATTTTGTAAAGATTGTCAAATAAATGACAGGAATGTTGAAAAAAGATCAGGAGGTAAAATGGATAGCTAGGGAAATATCATCATTTGAGAAGATAAAGTAGGTTCTCATTGAAGCTCCACTATTAGTAAGTCCAAACTTTTCAAAATATTTTTTGACTTTTTCCTTTGCTTATGAGGATACCATAGCAACAGTGCTTTTACAAAGAATTTTGAAGTCTTAGAGCATCCAATCTCTTTCTTCAGTAAAACCTTAAGGGACTTTGAACTCAATTATATCATATTAGAACAAAATGCTTATGATTTAGTTAAAGCTCTTAAGTTTTTTAGAATTTATTTGCTGCATTCAAAGATTATAGCATATGTACCAATGCAACGGTTAAAAATATTTTGGTACATCCTAGTAGTGAAGGAAAAAGGGGACATTGGATAGCCAAGATTATGGAGTATGATGTTGAAATCAAGCCTACTAAACTAGTCAAAGGACAGGGCCTTGCCAGTTTGCTAGCAGATTCTAATTGTGAAGCACTGGGACTTAATTTGGTGCTTAATCAATCGACATTGGCAGAGTTGCAATAAAAACATGAGAAAGATCAAGTTTACAGCAAATATGCAAAGTATCTTGGTATAGTGACATAGTATACTTCCTTTTATATCTGCAATGCCCATCAAATTTACATAAAATGAAATGTAGGTCATTGAAATTAAAATCAATGAATTATTGCAAGGTTAAGCAGACCTCGTTTTGGAAAGATCATGGGGGTATGCTCTTAGATGTGTAGATAAAGATGAATTTGATATCATATCAGCATAATTTCATGGAGGTGCTTGTCACGGGTATCGATATTGGAAAGACACTACCTTTAAGATCTTGAGGGAAAGCTATTATTAGCCCTCAAATTTCCCTGATGTATATGCCCTGGTAATAGCTTGTGTTGAATGTCAAAATTTTGCAGGTAAGCAGAAATTGCTCTCTATGCCATTGAAACCTATTGTAGTAAAGGAACCCTTTCAGTAGTGGGGGTTAAATTTCATAGGTGAAATTAATCCCCATTCAAGTGGGCAGCATAAGTATATTTTGGTAGCCACTGATTTTTTCACAAAATGGGTAGAGGCAATTCCCACTAGGAAAGCAATTGATAAAGTAATAATAAATTTCCTAGAAGAGAATATCCTAAGCAGGTTTGGTTGTCCTAGAAAACTTGTAATTGATAATGCTGCAGCTTTTAAATCTCATGAGATGGTGCATTTTTGTGAAAGGAATGGTATTCCTCTTAAACACTCAATGCAATTTTACCCACAGGGAAATGACTTAGCGGAATCCACAAATAAGAATCTTGTTAATAATATTAAAAAACTCTTATTTCAAAGTAAGAGAGCATGGGACAACAAATTGAAATATGCTCTCTAGGCTGACCAAGTAACCACTAAAAAAGCTATTGGCACTTCTCCATTCCAACTTATTTATGGTATTGATGTTGTGTTTCATGTTCAATTGGGTTTACCAATGATAATATTTATGCAGGACAGTTTAGAAGAACCAAATGATGTCCAAAGGCGAATTTTTCAATTGATTTAAGTCCAACAAGAAAGGGAATTACTAGGAGAAAAAGCTCAAACATACATAAATGAAATAAAGGCAAGATTTGACAGGAAGAATAAAGAGGACATTTTCCTTCTTGATGGCATGGATCTTAGATGGGATGCAAGGAGGGATGACAAGTAGAAGCATGGGAAGTTCGATAACTTGTGGTGGGGACCATTCAAGATTGTTAAAATTCCAGGAAATAACACTTTTGTGCTACAAAACTTAGAAGGTGAAGAGCTTGTAGGTCCAGTCAATAGGAATTTTATGAAACATTTTCACAAATACTAAGGTCATGGGTGACCTAATCTCATTGTACATACTAGTGAATTTTGATTTTTTGTTGAATAAGACTCCAGCCCAATGGATTTGTACAGGAATGTAGCATTCAGTTTTGATTTCAGCAAGTATTGATTTCAATTCAAAGGCACCTAGTCAACGCATTCTTGGAGCCTCACAAGGAGGACTCCATCCCCAGCTAGAGCCAGATGTTAGTGTTGGAGTTGTACTCTAAAATAAGCACTATATTTTTCTT
Organism: Pseudotsuga menziesii; assembly: GCA_001517045.1. Classification (NCBI taxonomy): domain Eukaryota; kingdom Viridiplantae; phylum Streptophyta; class Pinopsida; order Pinales; family Pinaceae; genus Pseudotsuga; species Pseudotsuga menziesii. Next base: position 317,553 of record LPNX011204235.1, read on the forward strand.
TGTGTTCCCTTTTAAATCCTTTAAGTATTGATTTTAAAATCTTCCAAAGTATGTTAGATTGCATATTCCTTTGTATTTATTAGTTACCTTTTCATATATTTCTTTTATTATTAAGTTTAAGCTTGGGTCTTATTTATATTTAACTCTTTCTAATAGTCTTTGTCATAATAATTTGCATGATCTTGAGTTTTATTTCAAAATAATTACCCAAACTACAAGACTATTTTGAGGTGCAACATTTCGGCAGCGAGTTATGACTATGTATGGGTTAGAGTTGCTAGAATGCTAGAAAGGACAAAAATTCAAATTTCATGGGCAGTCAAGTTATTATGAAAAGATATGGTCTTTGGGAGTGGGGTTCTCCATTATGCATATCCAGCGAACCTGCTCATCAGTTTAATTGATGCGACACCACTACAACTATTTGTTGGCGTCACCCACATTTAATGATTTATCATATTTCAATGACTGGTCCTGATTGCATGCAATTTTTATGACATTTGGAACTGATATTTGTGTTAATATCTGTGTTGATTTACAGTCGTATCCGAGCGGGTGTTTTTGAATTATCAATTGCCAGAATGAATAAAACAAGTGGCATACCGCACCGGTTTGAACCTGTTGATACTCGTTGGGCCGAAGGACACCCTCATTGTGCAAAGATGTTGATAGATGGAGGGTGGTTCACTTTATTTGAAAGAATCATGGGGTGCAATGTTGAAGTCTCGCAACAATTTGCATGAAATTTCACTAGCATGCAAGTTAATTTTGCTAGACTGAGTTTTGAAGTTTTAGAGGCCTCAATCGCATAATCAATAGGGTTATCTACCGAGGGCGATCAATGGTTCAATAATTTTCTTTTTGAAGTTGACTTGAATCAGATTCTCTTGCCAAAGCTTAGATTAGAGTAAAGTAATTCATCGAATTTTTTTAAAGAGGAATGGAGAGAAGTCTTAAGAATTTTTCAGTGCTATGTTACTTTTGAGGGAATATTTGCCACATTTTATAGGTATCACCTTCGGTTCCTTTCTCTCTGATTCATGCGTATCAAAGCTCAATTTACCTTTCTATCTGTTAAATAGATTATAAAAAATGGCAACATGGGTTAGGAATCATCCAGATTATATTTCTCGTAGTATTTTTCATCATGGATTAATAAATCTATTAGTACTCAATGAATTGAGGAAGAAAAGATGGACCTGGATGCATTCTCTCTTTTGGTCCAAATTCAAAGTGTAAAAACTAGAGACTCTAGAGGAGCAAAATGTTGGGAGGGGTAAATAAGGAAAATCACCTTCAACACAAATGAAAGTGGTTTCTAGCTCTAGAAATCAAAGTCAGTATACTTTGGGGAATGCCAAACAACATAGGAGCTATAAAAGGAATGCTGAGGGGGAAGTGCAGCATAACCTTGAGGAATCATATCCAAAAGAAGACATTGGTACAGAGGAAGTTGAAAGGTGATCAAAACAACCAGGTTGTTGAAGATGAAGAAAGAGTTGTGACAACTCCCATGACTTCGGGTCATCTAGAAGAAGAATCAGTGGCAAACGAATAAGAACAAGGTATGTCTGATCCAACATCCCCCAAACCAAAAAATATTTAACACGTTCTCGAAAATCTAAAACTATTAAGTGGCAACCCCAAACTAGGGCTTCCAAACAGGTTTCAATTGAAAATGAAAAGGGTTTTAAATCTTGATTTGAAGAATGAAATTATGATTGATGTTGAGGAATCTACAAGTGAAGAAGACACCAAGTCTAAAGAGATGCAGGAAATGTTGACTAAAGCCCTGGAAAATATTAGGAAGGTATAAAACACTTTCTTGAGCTGCCAATAGAATTATATGTGGATAAGAGAAAAAATATCATTTCAGATTTTAAAGAGGGGGCCTGTTCAAATCCTACAATTATTGAACAGGAGGTAGAGTGTGTAGATACCTAAGTTTTGAAGCAAAATCCTTAAAATCGAAAGGTTCCTGTAGGAGAAAATCTAACTGGGGATGAACCGAAATAATGTCTAGAGACTCCTGAAGATGGATTACATGCAAAGGAATGGACATAAATGAAGAACCTTAAGAAGGCACTGCATCACTATAAGGCACAAAATTCACATTTGAATCGTTTCAACGACTAGTTGGTGTAAGCAAATCGAAGATTGAGAGAAGATTTAGAAGAGATTAATACAAATTATATTGATTTGTTCTAGGCTGTCGAAGAGGCTGTGAGAAGAATAAATTTAGCACAAGAAAGAATGAAGAACTCGGTAGGCAGATCAATAGCTTCAAGGAAAATTACAGGCTATGGAGAAAGAATACTCACGACTGCAGAGGAGATCCTAGGTGTTTGATGGTTTGACCATGTTGGATGAAGCATCTCGCAACATCTAACACAATCAGAGAACAATTCTTATCATCCACATGGAATTCAAGGTTTTTAAGTGGACCAAGTTTCCTTCATTATTCGAATTGAGAAGATGGCTTAAATATTATTAGCTGACAAATATTCATAAGTGTTAGTTTAAGTCTAGACCATGATTACAGAATGTAAATCTCTCATTTCCATTTTTTAGTCTATTCGATCTTAATTTTTTGATATATAATTGTTCTCAGACTCTTTTCTAATTGTAATTGTAAAAACAAATATAGTAGATGGGTTGGTGATTGAGAAGGTCGAGAGAGCGAATTTTTGTGTCTATAGCAAAGTGCCTTAATTTTTGGATCTAAAATTGTTCTTAGACTCTTGTCTAATTATAATTGTAAAAGACAAGATAGTAGATGGGTTGGTGATTGGGAGGCTCGAGACAGTGATTTTTTGGGTCTGCAGTAAAGTGCCTTTGAGCTACTATAAGCGTGATTTTAAGACTATTTTGAAGATGAATTATCTATATATGAGCCAGCTTAACTTTTAATCAATTGTAAATGCATGTCAAATGTGTTTGATATATATTTGTTTGTGTATTCATGTGTGATGGATTTTTATCATTCATGCCCATATTCAGTCTGTGTATTTACATATTGTTTACTCATAAAGTGTTTCTATTTTAAATGCTCTAAAACCTTATATATGAATACATTTTGTGTTTTATATATATGATGTTAACTTGGTTCAGTTTGTGCACTTGCTTCATCATTTATGGCCTTTTTAATTAGTTTATTTTAGATCTCAAGTTTGTTGTAATATTCCTATCAAAGTTATTGGAATCTTAACCCATCCATATTGTTCCAAACCTAAAACCAAATGCATACAGTCTTTAAATTCCAAATTCCAACTTTGAGATGCCTAGGCTTTGTACCTTTGTAGTCTACTGAAACTCCAGTACAAACAACTCCATCATAATTGTAATTTAAATTTATTTTCTTTGGAACAAATGTAAATAAATAAGTGACATGTGTATTGCGAACTCAAGAGATATAACTTCCTTGAAGGAAGTCGAAGAGTCACTTAGTGGTGAGTTGCCTTTGTAAAGAGATATATAAGAAGATTAAGTGGGGGAAGGGATTTTGGACCTAGAGAGTTTTGGCTACTCACTCTATGTATGAACTATTTTTGAAGGTGAATAGACAACTGTTGGACTCAAGCTTGGAATTGGAATTTGTGTTTGTCGTATGGATGGATTCTATGGAACTAATTTCTTGTTCTCCATGTCTCATATCCAGTAAGATCATTATGTTTTCTATGGATTATTCTAATGTTTCACTACTACTTATTGCATATGCTTTGAATACAATCTTATTTCGCTTTCTAAAAGTTGTAAATGCAAAATGTATGAATGTTATAGCTATCTGAGCATTTAATCTGAATTTGTAGCTATGATATATTTCACATTTTGTGGTTATTTGCTTTTGAAATGTATCTCGTTTCATTTACTGCTCATCTCGTTAACTTTCTCTCCTTGCAAGGATAGGTTAGTTTATGACTACATTATAGAGTAAATCATTCTACATTTCATTTATCAACTAGAACAATAAATGGTGGACGATACCAGAATCGTTAAAATCCTCAACCATTGAACGATACTCAGCTTAGAATATAGACAACTTCCATATTCCGAATGGCAAGAAGTCTAGTTGAAATTTCTCATTGGGAAGAACCCCTACTGTCGATGCAAGGAATTTTTTGGGCATCAACAGATTTTGTACTAGAAGGAGGGTTTCCAATGCATGGATGGAAAAGGAGTTCCTCTTCCTATAAGATTTTTCTATCAATCCCCACCTAGAATCATACAGCTTGAAGGTTCAATTCCTTTAACCATAGAGACCGAACACAAGACTAATCATTTTGAGGACGATAACCCTGAATTGGAACAACCTGATTCGTCTACGAAAACCCTCTACACAGTACCAAAACAACAAGTTGATAATTTTTGACATTACACTAGGTCTTACATCAGAAAAATTGGAGGATTGCTTATGATCTCTTTGTTACCTTGATGATATACACCCCGTAGAATCTTCAAGGAAACTAGAGAGTCTTTTTTGGTCGAATCTTTCGAAGAGTTAGTAGACTTATCTTTAAAAGAAGTTCTTACACTGATCAATCATATACCACCTTCATCACATGAGTCTACTACATCTCATCACTCTCAGTATCCTCCTCATACACCTATGAATATTTACAACATGGCTCATAATGCTAATTAGCCACCATCCTAAAGGCCTCAAGGTGCACTCAACTCGGTTGGACCGCCATGACCTACCTAAGCATCCTGAGCATATCCTGTTGAAGTTTGACCCTAACAAAGGCATAACTATAGATGATCATTTAAAAATCTTGTATCTCTCTCTGAATCTATTAAATGTGGATCATGACGATGTAGTTTTTTGGATATTCCCTTATACCTTTGAAAGTAAAGCTTCAACATGGTACTTTATCCTCCCTGCTTGATCAATCACAATTTGGGATGATTTCGAAAAATATTTTTGAGTAAATTTGGAGAGGAAAGAAGGCTTGGATTCCCTTGTGAGAGAATTGTTATACTTGAAAATGTACAAGAAGGAGAAAGTTAAGTGTTTTAACCAATGATTTACGTCAGTATTGAAAAAATTCTCGGTTGCCACCAGGCCACTTGAGGATGTGCTAGTGGAATATTATACCGCATCGCTTCACCCTTATCTGGCTATGTTTGTCAAAAGATCTTGTAAGTCTACTTTGGCAGATCATTTTGAAGAAGATAAGAAAAATAAATTGGTGATGTCTATTGTCATTAAATATTCTATGGAAGTAGAACGTAAAGCCACATCATCCAAGAAACCACTATTGTTAACCAAACCCACGCATCAGCAACCCACTGATCTAGGGGATTTTGTCAAGCTAGTTTAGAAGTTATTCAATAAGATAGTGGATTTAGAGAAGGATAAAGGAGCAAGTTCCTCTGAAAATAAACCTTTCAAGCCCTTTTTTAAAAAGGAGGAAACCCCAAAATACCTTCGGAATGAAGCTAACGCCTTCAATTTAAATGGTGTGGGAATGGACCATTTATGTACATATCATCAAGAAAAACGTCCCTCAATGGATAAACTCTATGAATCTGGTGATAAATCAAATGCTTGAAAAGCAAGCCTTTGATGAGGAGGAAGAAGCAAAACAACCACAACCCACTAAGGCAAATGACGATCTGAAAGAAACTACTTTGGTGCTATGGGATTGGGTACCAAACCTTGGATTGGATGACAATGAAGACACTGCTAGAATACAAAACGTTCAAACTGCCCCTGCTAAATATGTGTTAAGGAGTAAAGGGCCCATTAGTATGTTGTCTAAAGCCTCTAAAAACAACAAAATAATTACTCCTACATAAAAATCAAAAGGAAAAATGGAGGCTACCAAACAACCCCAAAAGATAAGAGAGATTATGACAACTCATAAAACCATGACATCACCGGTGAATCCCAAAGGATTGACTCATTCACCAGGTGTTTCCACAACATCAAGAAACATTGAAGGTAGTTATAACACGGGATATGATGTGGTAGAAGATATCAAAAATACCAATGAAAATATATATGTGTTTTAACTATGTAACTTGTAAATTAAGATGGAATCTCTTAATTCCCAGACAAGCCCCCCAATCACTAATGGAAAACACAAAGAAATCAATGAAGCCGACATTGGAGGTAAATCCAAATCATATAATCCACATTTTTTGGTAACATTTGAGATTTATAATTACAATGTTCACAACTGTCTAGTGGATTCTAGAGATTCATCCAATGTAATGCCTTACTCTGTTTGCAAAAGGATAAATGGTCAACCAAGTGCATGTCCTTTCAAAATGATTCATCTTGATAGATCTAATGTGAAGGTAATTGGTGAACTAAAAAACATTTTGATCATATTAGCCTCGGATGAGAGAGAGTGTCATTTCATGGATATGGTAATAGTAGATATACCATAAGCTTATGGATTATTGTTGAGCGTGGATTGATCTAGTAAACTAAAAGGGTATTTCGCCACTAACTAGTCTCACTTATGGATCCCTTACAAAAACATGCGAAATCAGATAAGGGTGAACATAGAGCCTCAGATGAATATTATTATCACAAAATTGGAAGGGAAATATGAGCTTGTGAATTTCACCCATTCAGTTCCGGGTAACTATTTTTTGGAAACTAAACCAGGTTGTTATCAATAAGAGATTATCAACAATAAATCAGACACGCAGCCTGATCTCCTTTAGTTCTCATAGGCTTATGATAATGATTATAACATATTAGAATTAGATACTGACATAAATGTAGAAACTAACTTAGATTCTAAAGATAACATAAGATCTGATATTTGGGCTTTGTTTTTTTATGGCTAAAAAAACACAAGAGGGTGGAGGGGTTGGATGTGTTCTTTTGGATACCCAAAAGCATAAAAATGATCTCTTTTGTAGATTAGAAATTGAATGCACCAATAACATTGTTGAGTATGAATCCTTGGTCAAAGGCATAAAAAAATATATTGGCTTAAACGTAAAATATTTAAAATATTTTGGTGATTCAAAAATAATTTTCATACAGGGTAGGTATGTAATTTAATTTCGAATTGTGAAGCCTTCAACATTAATTCCATTCCTATATAAATGAATGATGCAGTTGATTTATTAGCAAACAATTCCTCCTACTTAATTCCTACTATTGAAATTTTTTCCATTGAAGTACTTTTTCGGCCTTCTGTTCCAGATAATATCACCAATTGGCGAGCATTCGACGATGATAAAAAACTTATTGATTTTCTGACAGATGAGAGCACCTTCAAAGGATTTGTTTATCGATTTTAATGAACATAAAGTGAATTTAAATAATTCCGAAGAAAATGGAAGTCAGTCTAGAGGAAACTTCATGCCTAAAGGAGTGTGCATGCTTAAGAAGTTGTTTGAATTGCAACACAAGTTCAGAAAGCCTATAAATGTCAAGACCAATAATTCCTCTATGTAATATGAACTGGTGAATTTGGGAACGTCTGAGGAGTCTAGATACGTAAATATTGGAACGTATTGCTCGCTAGGAGAAAGATGAAGATTTACACGTTTATTTCAATAGTTGAAGGATATCTTCAACTAGACTTATGATGAGTTGAAAACTTATGATACCCACATCATACAACATGTCATTCCTATTAAAATAGGAGTCAAACCCTTCCAGCAAAAGCTATGAAAATTCCACCCAATGCTAGAGCCTTTAATCCAAAAGGAATTAAAGAAACTCCTAGATGCCAAGATCATCTTTAAATTCAATCATTTTGAATGGTTGGAAAATATGGTACCAATATTGAAAAAGTTAGGGGAAATCAGGTTATGTGTATATATTTGTAATCTTAAAATGGCCTCTGACAAAGATAACTACCATGATCCTCCTATGGAACAAATTTTGAAACTCGTCTCTAGATCTGAAATGTTATCTCTATTGGAAGGGTTCTCAAGATATAATCAAGTGCTTGTGGCTAAGGAATATCACTTGAAACCCACTTTTTGCACGAAGTGGGGTACATTTTCCTTTCCCAGAATACCATTTGGCCTGATGGATGCAGGAGCCACATTCTAAAGAGCCATGGATACTGCATTATGTGAGTTGATCGGTCATAGTGTTGGTGTATACTTAGATGGTGTCGCAATCTTCTCCAAGAAGAGGGAGAATCATTTTCACCATATGAAGCATATATTCGAAAGGTGCAGGAAATATTGTATATCTCTCAACCCCAAGAAAAGTATCTTTTTTCATTTCAGAAGGGAGATTGTTGGGACATATTATTTTGAAAAAGGGAGTCTTTGTAGGCCCTAAACGTATACAAGCTATATTATAGATTCACATGCCCCACAATAAGAAATCAATGCAATCTTTCATGGGGAAGATTAACTGTGTTCGTAGGTTTGTTTCTAACTTTGCTAAAATAATAAAACCCCTGCAACAAATGATAAAATAGGACTCATAATTTAAATGGGTTGATATTGAAAAGAGTGCTTTCCATCATATCAAGGTTGTAGTCATTGTTTAACCTTCATTTCGCAGTCCTAACTTTGAAAAGGATTTCATAATTTATATCTTCATGTTCGATCATTCCCTTGTGGTTGTGCTCACTTGAAAAGGAGAGAAAAGGGATGAGTACTAAATCTCATTCATGAGCATTGCTTTACAAGGTGTTGAGCTCAATTATCCAAACATTGAAAAACATACCTATGTTGTCTTTAAGGTTGTAAAATAGTCCATACCCTATATTTTGAAAAATAGGACCAAAGTCGTAGCTCCTCACCCAACGATTAGATCACCTTTTGTGCAGAAAGAAGTGGGAGAAAGATGAGGGAATTGGGTTACGACATTACAAGAATATGACTTTGAATTCAAACACACCATTATCATTAAAGTCCAAGGACTATGCAAATTTCTTACAACAAACTCAAGAAAATAAGTTGAAGGGTGGGTAATGAAGCATCTGTAAGTTTACAAGAAGCGAATTATATCACTGCTACTCATGTCTCATGGTATCGTGATTTATTGCAATATTTGCAACATGGATACGCTATAGAACACTAGATTTAAAAGTAGAGAAGAGCTCTTCATTTGAATTCAACATTGTATCAAATAATTGATGGAGTTTTGTTTCTAAAAAACTATGATGGAGCTCTCCTGAGATGCTTAGAAAAGGAAGATGTGAAAAAGGTTTTGTTTGAATTGCATGATGGACCTGCTAGAGGAAATTATTCTAGAGAGACTATTGTACATAAAATTCTCAAAGCATGTTATTACTGGCCAACTATTTTAGGAGACTCACACGCCTATGCTCGAAAATGTGACATCTGTTAGAAGAGCGTCGGACGAGAGGTAAAACTAGTAGTGCCATCACATATTGTAGTGATTTTGGAACCATTTGAATAGTGGGGCTTGGATGTTATAGGTGAGATCAACTCAAATTCTTCAAAGCGACATCGTTACATCCTCACTGCTACAGACTACTTCACACACTAGAAAAAAGCAATTCCTCTACGCAGTGTTAGCGAAGATGCGGTCATTAGATTCTTGGAGGAGAGCATCATAACCAGGTTTGGGGTTCCAATTTCCCTTGTATTTGATAATGCTTCATATTTTTCCTCATTGAAATTAAATGAAATTTATTTATAAAAGGGCATTAAATTACGTTATTCTTCCAATTAATATTCTCAACTGAATGGGTTAGCAGAATCAACAAACAAAAATCTCAATAAAATCCTAAAGAAAATTGTCACTGAAAACAAAAGGAAGTTGGCACACCACTCTCTCATATGCTATGTGGGTTGTAGAGTCAAGTCCAAGAATGCCTTGGGAGTCTTTCCCTTCACCCTGGTCCACGAAAATAATCCATTCTTCCTCCCAACATACTTTTTCCTTCCTTTGTAGTTAACCCAAGCTTCAAGAGGGTCTAATAGTGATGTTATCCAAGAACGAATCAATACTTTGTTAAAACTTGAGGAGGAAAGAGAGAAGGGTAGCAATAAGTTTGTGGCTCACCAATAGATAGTCAACTAAGTGGTTTGACACCAGCTGGAAAAAAAAAGAAGGAATTTGAAATAGGGGATTTGGTCCTGAAGTGGGACAAGCCTCATGAAGAAAAAGGTAAACACACAAAGTTTCAACATTTATGGTTTGGTCCGTCCACTATAGTTGAAAAACTTGGCATGGGTACATATAAACTACAAGACTTGGAAGGGGAGGTTTATACTCTCCCTATGAATGGTCAAGTTTTGAAGTAGTACTTTACCTAATCTAAGGGAAAACCAAATTTGTACATAAATAAATCCTTTTCCTCATTGATTTGCTTAATACCACTTTGTTTACTTTGCTTTAGCCTTTGTTTTATTTTGCCTTGTTTTTTCATAAGCCCAATTACTTTGGTTTTAGTTCATTGTTTTTAACCTTATTTTAATAAAAGTTGAGTTCAACAACTAGAGTGCAAAATGGGAAAATATTGATCTCATGAGTTCTTCAACAATCCCAGCCTATTGATAAGTACAATTTTCAAAGTTTGTGGGTAACACTTGATCCGTATTTATGTGTGAGCGAAATGAAAGAACAAATATATAATCATAAACACATACATATTGCAATGCGAACATAGATACAGTAAACACTTATTCTATTAAATGGCGGAAATAGAACAGACTATAAATACAACAACTAGAATGGTGGTAGCTATCTCTGAGAAGAGATGTGGTTGCTACACTCATCCATGCCAAGCTGAATACAAAATGAGGTCAAAAGGGCCTATTTATAATAATCATGAGGGCGAGAACCCCAAAAGTCCAAAACATAACCCTAGAAGATGAACTGGCATAAAGTTTGCAGCCCCAAGGTGGTTAGTTGAACAGTCAACTTCCCGAGGTCATAACTTTTGCATACAATCTCCTATTCGGGCGCTCAATAGCCCGTTGGAAAGGTCTATCTGAGATTTACATATTCCAATTGTAACTAAATCCATGTCATTGGGAAATATTTGCCCCCCTAAATCGCCAAAAAATGTCGTTTTGGGCCTCAAAACAACCCTTGAAGTTTGGGACCCGAAAACTAAAAAACGTTGTTTAGGGCCTCAAAACAACCCCTAAAATTTGGGACCCAAAAACCTGTAGAAAAATAACTAGGAAACTACCACAATGGAAAATTGTTTTGAGCCAATGGAATAGGTGGGTGGCCACTGATTTCCACCTGGATCAATGGCTAGAGTCCCTTCTTAAGGTGAGGAGTTGGTGATGCACTTTCTAGTGCTCAGATCATTTGAAAGGATCTCATCATGTCTATCTATTAACCCATGTATCTAGTCCGTCGACGAGCAATATCATATCGATTAAGTTGTAACATAAATATTTTAAACTGCATAATGAATGTGCATGGGAAGGATTTCCTAGTTACTCTCCTAGAGCTCCATCCACTTCAACATATAATTGATTGTGTTCTTGAGAAGTCTACAAATGGCCAACCCACGAGAAGGAAACAAGACTTTATGAGTGCATAAAAAATCAAAATGATGCTATACGTTATCCCATGCTTGTAAAAGGGTTAATGAGTCAACTCCCCCATATAGAAACACTACCCGACAGAAATTATCGAAAGAGAACAAAGTTTCATATACAATGAAGATACTTACTAGAATGGGACTAGAGCACTCATCTATAAAACAGGTGCAAGAGACAACTTTGTCGAGGTTATGGACGCTTGTGTCTGTAGTGTAAGAGACAAGGAACATACAGTGGCACTTGTCTAACATTGTTACTTACCCTGTGGTGTCACGCCTTAAATGTACATTAAAAGGATCGATTGGAAATATGAACTTCATAACCTGGGCTTGGGAGAGTAGCTATAAAACCCTTATTCAAGCTATACTTCAGTTCACCTACCTAATAATACTTATCATTATGATGATTCTCTTCGGCATCAACCTGGGTTGTTTGGAACATAAGACAAATGAATGATACTACGACTCCTACACTAAGAAGTCACTTTGAGCTAATGTGGGGCCCGCAGATACTAGTCAAGATTGTCACGGGCTACAAGAGATATCTCTTTTGTCTCGTAGATCTAAGGTTCTTCTAGTTCGCCGTGAATTGTTGCAACTGCAACCTCCTTCCCCATTCTTTCTTTTGAAATGATTGGCCCCTCCACGATTTTTTCTCCTTGGGCAATTTTGGTTCCCCTTAGACTTAACCAAGTATTGTCTGAAATATTTCCTGCCACTCAGAGAAAAAACAATTAAAAAATCTTCCAATTTCTTCTATTTTGGTGAATATATTTGAGTTTTTTCCGTTTTCGGTGAGAATTTTTAAAGTTCATTAACATGTCGGTGCTTTTTATCCTAAATTTGTCGATCTTTCACCCGACTTGGAGATTTTTGCTGAAATTGATCGGCGGATCTCAAAAAATTTCTTGGATACAGTAAAGGAAGGGCGGATCTCAAAAAATTTCTTGGATACAGTAAAGGAAGGGTAATCCCATCGGTGAAAATCATTGAAGCCCACCAAAACACTTTGGAAAATTTGTCCAGATTCCCCGATACAATTGGGCGCAATTTCTCTTTCTATTTCCGACCGCCGAGATGCCTGGGAGATTTGATTTTTGGTAAAACTTGCCAAAAGTCGTCGTCGAAATGCTTCGGTTCGGCGTGACTCTTCCAAACTCATGAAAACACCCAAGAATGTAATTTTTCGACGTCACTCGCTCAAAACCAAAACCAAAACCATTGAAACGCTTTAGCAAACCTCACCCAAATTCCCCGAAACACGTCAGCACAACTCATTCAAACTCGCTCAAAACTCCATTATGCACATTTTCCCTCGCGATTTGGTTTAAAAAGGACAAGGGGGATAATCTTATGGTTATAAAATGTGAGTTTAACCCCATTTTACTCATTGTTACTGTCTGATTATCGTGAATTCTCGTAGTACCCTATCTCAATCCCTCCTATCGTATTATTATTATTATTATTATGAAGTTATTCTAGGCATATGCAAGACTATGGTCAGTCACCCTCCTCCACATGCCAACGGACTACTAAGTAGGCGTTCTTCTCACTGAACTTCACTCTTTAATTTGTGATTTTATCATTGAGATCTTATTTGGCACCCTAGGGCTCAAGAAAACTGGATTTGGGGATATTCTTAGATCATGTTGTAGCATTGATAAAGAATTTATAGTCCCTAAGATGCATATGCTCCTCTCTTGTTACAATTGACTCAACTGCATAACTAACCTTAGTTTATGAGTTGCATTTTCTCTCTTTTGAGTAAGGTTAAACTGCATGAGGGTTGCGTACTTTGTCTTTGTTTATGCCCTCAGAGAGGTCGATATAACCCTTATGGATAGGTTTATTTTAGCTAGGATTTCAATGGATTTGGGCTAAAAAAAATCCTAAGATCCCTCCATTGCTCTTAATGCACAATCCAAAATCCCTTGCCCTTCAGCACCAACCATAAATTGTGTCCTCTTCAAGATTTGAGATGCCATGGTGGGAAGATTTTGATTTTTATATGTGAAACATTGGAAAACCTAACTCCCGAAATTGGCAAAACCTATTTTTATCCACGAGATGTTCAAGACCCATCATCAAATTAACTGCATATATGAAAGGGGGTTTTGAGTTTGTTGTTTTTGTTTACCTGCATGGACTTATTAGTGACAAATTAGAATGATTATATTGTTATTTTACATCCCATGGAAAATGATATTGGGTTCAATGGCTTGTAGGATCCCATCATGTCACGACAAAACACAAGACAACTCTTTAGAGTCGTGCAAGAGATACCATCAGACGATGAACAAGTTGAAGAGGTTCCACTGCAAATCCAGTATGACGACACTTAAAGCCCCACTGGTGTCAAGCTAGAGTACAAACAGGGGGAGATATACCAACTTTTCAGTAATGAAGAGTATTAGGGTTCTCTCATAGAGAACATTCTTATTTATCACAATATCAAAATATCTAGGCTCCATAAAGCTACTGTGAGAGATGAACTATTCCCATGTGTAGAAGTTATAGGATATCTAATACCCCATGTTGACTCCATAACCTACATCGTAAAAGACGCTTCAGGCAAAGGGATCACCCCATTTCAACCTGATAACCTAGCGAAGGCCAATAGAATTCCAATTGTGGAAACTTATATGACTATTGAATTGATAGAAGGATTGCAGCTTAACTATCTTGATTTCATCATGAAGATGTGGTTCCCCGAAAAGCAGTTTCTTTAGAAGGAGAGTAGGGAATATGGTACCAAGCTTTTGAGATCTCTGTACAGAGTTGTTGCATCTCTTTTGTGAAGAATGTATGGAATGGCCAATGCAACATATTTTAAGCTCGGTTAGACCATGTTAGACCAACGCGCTACTCTACGTCACCATGCGCACTACACGTTTTAATTGGGAAGACATTATTTTTGAAAATATGGAAGAGGCCATTAAAAAAGCATAGAATGGCATTCTTGCAAACAAGGCAGAATTCCACATGTCTTTGTACTTGCTAGACTACATGTGCATGCTTCATCGCTTTTCAGGCATGGGGTGGCAATGGAACCCAAATGAAATGCCTACATGTGTGCTGCTAGGTGTTATGGGCATAAATACATGCTAGCTACTACAATCATATTTGTGAGGAATTTATTATTCCCCACCACAAGATTGCATATGGAAGAACACCTAACTATATGTCTTATGATGCTCTTCAAACGATGATCCATCTAGGATATTGGCACTTAAACGATGAGGGTACATATTTGGGAATCTATGGAGGATCCAAAGCTCCATATGTCTAGCCTAAGTATATCACAAACTATATGGTCCTCAAGGAGATCGTGTGGCAGACCCTCATAAATGGTATAAGCAATTTCTTGAATAGTAATAAGAAGGCATCATGGACTCCCTTACCTATCACAGTTCAAGCATACAAGGTGTCTAAGGTAAAGGAGGCAACCAAGTTGACCAATGGTTTCGAAGCCTTCCACTTTGGCGAGAGGACCTTTTATAGGAATGATAGTCATGGAAGGTAGTCAATCATTGTGTTGCTGTCAAAATATCTTATGCGTTATGTTGATCAGTTTGTTGCCGATGAAGAAGTCAATCTGAGAGCACCCAATTTCGAAGAAATGGATAGGAGAAGAAAGAAAATAAAAACCTCTAAGGAAGTAGGAACCAATAATCAAACCAGAGAAATAGTGGCAGATGAACAACAAAGTTTGATGCATGAATATGTCTGAAAGAAAGCTGAATTAGAATCTTTGTAGGTAGAAACAAACAAGAATTACAAGAAGAAAAGCAAGCAAAGAAAGATGAGGAGGAAAGGCGAGCAAAGATAAGCTACAAAGTGTGGCAGCCTAGCATAAAAATAATACCAAAATACCACCCAACCTGCCCAAGAGAACACTGGAAGACATGCAATTTGATCACTCAACGCTAGAAATTCGCCAAAGGGTAGGAACGAAATATCAAAAGGAGGTCATTGCATGACTAGAAAAGTGCAAAAATGTGCATCATACCATAGTGAGGGATTTTGAGTGGTGCCACTTGCCTCCTCTAAACACTTTCGAAGAACCTATTCCTAAGGATCAGTGCTTAGCATAACTGAGGACCATCAAAGAGCAATACTTAGCAGCAATCAGAGACATTACTCAAGTTACCACACAAGATTTGAAAGAACATATTGGGATACCCACTCTCAGCCTCCAGTAAATGGACACAGGACACAACTCAACTTCCAAAGGATTAACCACATTGGCTAACAAATATGTCCTCCATGAAGTTGCATTACATTTATAGAGCCTCAAAAAATTGAATGTGATATTTTATGATTGTGAACTTTGCGATGAATATATTCAAACCCAAGGGAATGATCCCTCTTAATTGTAATTTAAATTTATTTTCTTTGGAACAAATGTAAATACTTAAGTGAAATGTCTATGGGGAACTCAAGAGACGTAACTATCTTAGAGGAATTCAAAGAGTGACTTACCTTTGTAAAGAGATATATAAGAAAGATTAGGGAGAGGAAAAGGGACTTTTAGACGTAGAAAATTTTTGCTACTCACTCTATGTATGAACTATTTTTGAAGATTGATAGACAACTTTTGGACTCAAGCTTGGCATTAGAAGTTGTGTTTGTTGTATGGATGGATACTATGGAACTAATTTCTTGTTCTCCTATGTCTCATATGCAGTAAGATCGTTATGTTTTATGTTGGATTATTCTAATGGTGCACTGCTGCTTATTGTGTATGCTTTGAATACAATCTTCTTTTGCTTCCTACGAGTTGCTAATGCAAAATGTGTGAATGTTGTAGTTATGTCGGCATTTTATCTCATCTTGTAGTTGTGAAATCTTTCATATTTTGTGGTTATCTGCTTTTGAAATGTATCTCATTTCATTTATTGCTCGTCTCGCTAACTTTCGCTCCTTGCAAGGATAGGTTAGTTTAGGAGTGCAGTATAGAGTAAAGCATTGTGCATTTCATTTATTAACTAAAACCCTATATGGTGGACTGGGTTGCTATCGCTAAAATCCTCAACCAGTGAACGGTAGTCGGGCCAAAATCTGTATGGGTTCCCTATTCCAAATAGCAAGAATTATAATTGGGATTTCTTGTTGAGGAGAACCCCTACTGTCAACTCGAGGATTTTTATGGGTGTCAACATATGGTTGACCTCCTTAAAACTTATTTAACCCTTTCACTAATATCTAGTCCACCGCCCCCCCCCCCCCCCCCCCCCCCCNAGACGAGGTTGAATTACAAAAGTCCCTCTTATACCAAGGAGATTTTAATCTAGTGAGGGATTTCGTTATCATATTGCCCCAAGCTCCCTTCTTAAATATTGCTTCCTCTTTAGAAAAATATTGATGGTTCTCCATAAAAAATTTACAATATTCCTATTTATAACCTTCTTGACCCAAAATTCCATAACTTGGTGAGCTGATGATCTACTCAATGCAAAGTAGTGAGATTATCAATGGTCTACTGAACAATTTGTTTGCTCCAATCTCGATATTTCAAGGCCTCGATAAATATTTTCAACCATTTAATAGCTTACAAGAAATGCACACCAGAATACTTCATATTAGTCATTTTAGGGTCCATCATATAGTACAAATTCCCTACACATTTGAGGATTCCATTCCTACAACTCAAATTCCTACAATATTAAGTCCTCAAACCTCGTTTCCCACTATTCTTCGACTATGTGCTTATAAATAATCTCACTCATCCTACAAGTACTTTTCTTTCAATTACCAGGTCCCCGCAAAGGAACCATTTGTTAGTTTTTAATTGAGAGCATTGTTCTTCTTCAAGGACCAACAAAAGTCCATGATAATCTAGATACTTGGCATTTTCAATCTTTCAAAAAAGGAAAAAAAAGTCTCACCCAAAACCCAACCAAAAATACCAAATGATGCTCTCAACCCTTATTCATCATCATGATAATATTCAACCCTTGCATATACATACATGAATAAATAGTAGAAATTGTAGTTAAATTAGAAACCTTTAAAAGCATATAACGATACTTTGTGGAGGATCCATAACCATATAAAAGAGAAAAGTACTCATATTCAGTATTCAAATACAATATACACCCACATAATTTGAAAAGGGGGACATTCTTATTTTAGTCATCATCTCCAATTATAGTATAGGTATTGAAAAACTTCACGCATGTCTCCTATCATAAGGAATCAATACAAAGCAAAGTCTCATCTTAGCCACTAATAGCTCCTTATCCTCACTATACTAACCCACTTTTCCTTATCCCCAAAGAGTTCTTATGAAAAAATAGTTGCTAAAATTAATTGTGTCAAGATGGTTAAAAAAAAGGTAAAGACGACTAAGTCAATCTATTACCCATGTCGACATATTAATTATGTTTGAGAACTTTTAACTATTACTAATCGTCTTAAAACATGTGTCTTTGATGCATCTTTGGTACTTATCCTTGTACATGTTCATTGTGCTTGTCTATGGATCATCTTTTCACAACCTCTATTCAAAAACAAAAAAGCCAACAATTAATAGCTAAATTGACTAGCTTTAAAAAAAAATTAGATCGAAATATTTTAAAAAGTTAAAAATCATAGAATTTACATAGAACCATGAAAATACTTTGTGAAACTTATTTAAGACTTTAATGAATCTTGTGATCTCACATAAACTAACCTAAGGGCATTATTAGTTTAGATTTATGAGTGTATCATATATTGCACTTTTGTGATATTTTTATTTAATATTCTTATATTACTTAATTTGAAATGTAAATAGGATGATATTGTTAATATTAAACATTTATTGCAATGTCCATAAGACTAGGAGGGCTTGGTTGACCTATTCTCGATTCCTTGAAAAAAATTAAAGTATGGTTTTATTATTAAACTTATTCGTTTTTGGGGCATTGTTAGTTTAGTTTTAAGATATTGCACCTTTCTATGAGATTCTTATTAGCCCCTGCCTGCAGGATTCTATAAATAGGTTTGGGGTCGTTTTTATTATTGTGGGTTGCGGGGAGCTTGCCGTTATTAGTGTGCACAAAAACCAAAATCAAATTTAAACATTTAATTTAAGTGACCAAGGTTCCATTCTCTCATCCAATTACTTGTTATTTGACCTCTTCCCAAGGCACGTTAATAAGTTCTTCAATATACTAGTAGTTATACTATGTCAAACATCCATTTTAGGTCAAATGAAATGACGTCGAATGCCTAACTTTTTTTGCTGCTAGGCTTTTCTTCGGATTCACCTTTGTATGCTTCTATAACTTGATCATTCCAACCCTTCACCCACAGCCATTTCCACCTCTTTTGTCTTTCATCGAGTTCTTTCTAGATGAAAAGACGCACGCATCGCTTTCTTCCTTTCCTCTGCACCTACCGGAACATAGAGGCCTCTCCTCTCTTCTCTTCTCTTCTGGTAAGCAAGTTCTAGTCCCCTCGTGCAATTGATAAACAATTTTGTTGGGAATGCTTCTTCCGTTAATTTCTCTTGTTTTTTATTATTATTATCTCTGAGTCTTGAAATTGTTTAATTTCTTTAGGCAGCTAAGCTACATCTCACAGGTCAAGGTGTCCATTCCTGTCAAGGGGTCAAATCTGCGATGCAGAAGCAAATTTTCAGTTGAAAAAAAAAAACTAAGCTAAGTCTAGCTGCAAATTGACATTACCAGGTCAATATGATTGCTAATTTACAACTTTCATAGGTAAGTGATTATGAAAATTACAATAATAATTACTGAATTGAATTGATGCATCCTTAAAAGAAAACAGAAAAGATAAACTACTTACTTGCAAATGAATGAGAAGAACAGTTTTGTCAATTCCACTTCTGCTCCTTCCCAGCACAGCACGTCAGAAGTTTCACAAATTGATTCGATAATTATGATACTTCTCTCTGAAACAACTAGTTATTCTTTGTCAAAGTAATTCAGTTTTCCCCTTGTGAGAAGCAGCCTTTCTGTATATCTAACATAAAACAATATTTGCCTTCTGAACAAGACAATTCAGGCTTATGAGAAGCAACCTTCCTTATCTGATGAGATATAAGGGTGAACAATGAGTTCCCTGGTTTTTTTAATCTATACCCATAATTAATTTTCCTTCTACGTTTGGTTCGGTTTTGTTTTGTCTTTTATAGACGGAGTGGCTCAAATTTCACAAGTTGAAAAGAAAAAGCTTTCGCATATGGCACAAGAGAGGTTGTGGTTGTGGATTACCTAATTGGTATAAAGAATATCTTCTCAAGCTCTATTGAATAGTTGACTTTACATATTGTGAAGCGGCGCTGAGGTGAGGTTTTTCTGGAAACTGATGAAACAAACAGCTGAATTCGAATCCAATCCATAGTTCGCTTTTTGGATAAAAGTATTTTCCAATGATTAATTTTTTAACTATATTTCTACTTTCATAATTTTCCAATGATTAATTTTTTAACTATATTTTTACTTTTCAGTAAACTTAGTTTATGTTCAAACCAAATATCTTATTTTCATAAAATTTAATTTAATATATGTATATTTTTAACAAGAGTATATCCAACAACCTGCAAGCCAGATATACCAATAACTTAATCCAACACAGTAAACCGTTGATGTTGGATGTCACCAACGCACAATCTAATCTTATTAACAATTGACCCACATCCTTAATGTTTGAAATGCTTAACACGGGTAATGGCAAGACACCGATGAGAACGTTTTTCAATCGATCAACTTCGTCAACAATCACATATAATCTAGTTGTGGTCATAAATTAAACATTGTTTGTTGTTAAACATTGTAATCTTGACTGCGGCCAACCAACCGCAGCCAATCGTCCAGCCAACTTCCAACTACCCAGCCGTCTAATAAATAAACTTCGTTGTCCAACAACAAAAGGAATAGTAAAACATGCTTGTAAAATATGATATAAGTAGATCATTTCAGATATGCCTAAGGTAGACTTGTAGCTTCCTCTTTTGCTTAATAAAATTATGAGTAGCAACTCATATTTGCTAATGTTTTCTATCTTATTGCATTTTCAGTTCTTGTGTTTTTAGTTTTCTTCTTGCCTTTGGCCACCTACAAACTAGTATCAGAGCAAAGTTGTGGAGAGACTGGTTGTGGAAGAGCATACGCTGGTTGTGGAGGTGCAACCTCTAGTTGTGCAATAGCATAATCATGGAAGGGAAGAATTGATTTTTGGTAATGTTGTTTTATGATGAATGCAATGGTAAAACATTTAATTTGGTGTGATGAAATTGATGCAGCAAGTTTATTGTTTTTGGGAAGACAATTGTTTTTGGGTCACTAGTTTAATTTTTATTTTGTTAAAAGGTCGTTGGAATATTAAAAAAATCACAAAGTATTGTGAAAGTTCAATATTTAATCAGTTTGCATTGGTTGTGCCAAGTTGCATTGAGAAAGTATTGTCGAAGTGATATATTTTGTTGTAATTTAATTGAAGTATGGCAGGTGTGAGTAGCAGTAGTCTCACTCAACCCCAAATTACACAATTTAATGGGGGAAATTATGAATATTGGAGCATTAAAATGAAGACTTTATTTTGTTCACAAGAATTATGGGACTTGGTTGAGAATGGTTTTACATATCCACTAGATCAAGCAGCCTACAATGCTTTATCACAAGTACAAAAGGATCTTCTCAAAGAGAATAAGAAGAAGGATGCCAAGACGTTATTTTTAATACAACAAGCAATGGAAGAATCGATTTTCCCACGACTTGCAGCAACTACAAGGTCCAAGCGTGCATGGGACACTCTTCAAAACTCTTATCAAGGTACTAGCAAAGTCAAGTTGATAAGATTACAAATGCTTAGAAAAGAATTTAAAATTTTGCAAATGTCAAATTCTGAGACAATAAATGAATTTTCACTCGTGCACTAAGTATGGTAAATCAGATAAAGTCTCATGGAGATACTTTGGATGATCAAAAGGTTGTAGAAAATATTTTGAGGATTCTTCCTATTAGATTTGACCCAATTGTTGTATATATTGAAGAATCTAAAGATTTGTCTCAAGTTTCTATTGATGGTCTTTATGGGGTCTTTACAAACCCATGAGCAAAGACTCAATAGGTCAAATGGTTCCTCTATGGAAAACACATTCAAATCACAAGTTCAAGCTAGCAGCAGCAGAAGAGGAGGAAGAATCACTAATAGAGGTGTAAGAGGATTTTGAAGAGGAAGAATAAGCAAACACAATGAAGGTGGCGAATTAGATAACTCTCATGAAGAAGGAGCAAATTCCAATTTCTTTGCAAGCAGAAGAGGTAGAGGTGGCAGACATTCTCTTGAATTTCACGGCCAAGGACATGGGTATGATAAATCACATATCCAATGCCCTATTGTCAAAAATTTGATCATTATGCACTTGAATGTAGGAAGAAGCAGTTTGATATGAATAGGCAGAATGCAAATTTATCAAGAGAAAATCGCTCTAAAAATAGCGACTCAATGTTTATTACCTGTAATAGAAAAATCAAAAGAAGTATTGTTTTTAGATAGTGGTTGTAGTAAACACATGAGCGGAAACAAGGATATGTTTGCAAACATAGATGAATATGTGCAGTTAGAAGTAAACTTGGGAGATGCTAACAAAGTAGTTGTCATGGGTAAAGGTAGCATACAATTTGAAACTAAGAAAGGTGAGAAGAAACACATTCCAAATGTGTATTGAGAAGAAACACATTCCAAATGTGTATTATGTCTCTAATCTCAAACACAATCTAATTAGCATTAGACAACTGCTACAAAAGTGATATAAAGTTTATTTTGAAAGTGATGCCTGTGATATTCTTTATTCACATAGAAACTATTGCAAAAGTCCAAATGACACAAAACAAGATGTTCCCTTTAAGGTTGCAAAACGATTTGTCTGCTACTTTCAAAGCATTCCTCTCATATCAATCATGGTTATGGCACTTAAGATTTGGTCATTTAAGCTTTAGTGGTCTAAATTTGTTGCATAGAAAAAACATGGTGAATGGTTTGTCGTTGATTGAACAACCAAACAAACTTTGTGAAGGGTGCATTCTTGGTAAGCAACATAAAGAATAATTTCATGTTGGTAAGTCATATAGAGCAAGAGCTCCACTTGAAATTGTGCATTCAGATTTGTGTGGGTATATGCATGCATCTTCTATTAGGAATAGTTTGTATTTCATAAATTTCATATATGATTATTCCAGGAAAATTTGGGTATATTTCTTGAAACACAAATCAGAAGCTTTTGAAATGTTTAAGCAGTTTAAAGTCATGGTTGAAAAGCAAAGTGGACACTACATTACATTTCTAAGAACAGATAGAGGCGGAGAATTTGCATCCACTGATTTCTTGAGTTTTTGCAAAACAAATGGGATCAAAAGGAAATTTACAACTAGTTATACATCGCAACAAAATGGTATTGCATAAACAAAAAATAGAACAGTAATGGAAATGGCAAGAAGCATAATGAAAGTTAAACATCTACGAAATGAATATTGGGTTGAAGTTGTTGCTTGTGCAGTATATATTTTAAATCGTTCCCCCACAAAGAGTGTCAAGGATAAAATACCACAGGAAGCATGGAGTAATAAAAATCATAATGTTTCTCATTTAAGAGTCTTTGGGTGTATTGCACATGCACATGTTCTTAATGAAAATAGGAAGAGGTTAGATAATAAAGGAGAAAGGTGTATTTTTGTGGTATATAGTGAGCAATCAAAAGCATACAAGTTGTATAATCCTATCACAAAAAGGACTATAATCGGTAGAGATGTCAAGTTTCTTGAAGATGAAGAATGGCTTTGGAATAAAAATCTACATCAACAACGACAATTTGAAATGAAAGATTTTGATGAAGATCAAGCTCCCAGCAATGGCTCCAGTTCACATAGCACAACATCAACACCTCAACCAGCTTCAAGATCTCAGTCAACACCTAGATATCACTCAAGTAATAGCTCAAGATCATATGGAACTCCAGTGAAGACAAAAAGTCTCAAGGAAATATATGAGGTAACTCAAGATAATGATGATGATGGTTTGGTTTCTGATTTTGCATTATTTTCTGTTCTTGATCCAATATGTTTTGAAGAAGCAATTAAGTATGAAAGTTGGAAAAATGCTATGGATGAAGAAATTGAAGCAATAGAGAAAAACCAAACTTGGCAATTAGTGAATCTTCCAGAGGGAAAAGATGAAATATGTGTAAAATGGGTCTATAAGACAAAGTTTAATGCAGATGGAAATGTTGTAAAGCATAAAGCAAGGCTAGTTGGAAAGGGTTTTTCACAACAACCCAAGATTGATTACAATGATACTTTTGCTCCAGTAATTATATTAGATACAGTAAGAACAATGTTAGCAATAACAAGGCATCATAAATTGAAAGTTTATCAGATGGATGTAAATCGGTTTTTTTTAATGGGATATTACAGGAAGAAGTATATGTGCAATAGACACCATGTTATCAGATGTTGGGTCATGAACATAAAGTTTATAGTTCGAAAAAATAGTTGTATGGACTAAAACAAGCTCCAAGAGCATGGTACAACCGCATTGATTCATATTTCTAGAGCCATGGTTTTAGCAAATGCAAAAGTGAGCCAACTCTTTGCATCAAGGTAAATAATCAAGGTAAGGTCTTAATTGTATTCCTATATGTTGATGATCTAATATTTACAGAAAACTTTTCAATTGAGTTATTTAAATCAACAATGAAAAAAGAATTTGAGATGACAAATTTGGGCCTAATGAAATATTTCTTGGGCATAGAAGTAAGTCAAATAGATGATGGAATTTTAATTTTTCAAACAAAATATGCAAATAATGTTTTGAAAAGGTTCAAGATGTTGAATTGCATGCCATCATCTACACCTATGGCAATAGGATTGAAATTGAGCAAAGAAGACAAGGACACAAAGGTATATCCAAGTTTGTTCAAAAGATTGGTAGGTAGCTTGATGTATTTGACAACAACAAGGCACAACATTATCTATGCAGTCAGTTTGATTTCAAGGTTCATGGAAACACCAATGGATTCACATTGGCAGACATGGAAAAGGATTTTAAGATATATTAGTGGAACAAGAGATTATGGCATCTTACTATTTAAAATCAGATGATTTAATTCTTGTTGGCTACATAGACAATGGTTTTGCAGGAAGCATTGATGATAGAAAAAGCACATCCGAGTATATTTTCCATATTGGATCAGGAGCAATCTGATGGGCTTCCCAAATACAACATATTGTTACTCTTTCAACTATAGAAGAAGAATATGTAGCGGAAACATCAACAACATGTAAAGAAGTGTGGATAAGAAGAATTATGTCATATTTGATGCAAGATCAGGAAGGAACAACACATATTTACTCTGACAATAATTCAACAATAGAACTATAAAAAAATCATGTTTTTCACAAAAGGAGAAATCACATTGATACTAGATATCATTTCATCTGAGAACTTATCAACAATGGTGAAATATATCTTGAATTTTGCAAGTCTAGAAATCAATCTGCATATATCTTCACTAAGCTATTGGAAAAAGAAAATTTTGAACATCTAAGGAAAGGTTTGGGCATCATCAAGAAGTCAAGCTTAAGGGGGAGTGTTAAACAATGTAATATTGACTGCAGCCGACCAATAGCCGCCAGCAGTTAGTCGTCCAACCAACTTCCAACCACCCAGTTGTCTAATAAATAAACTTCACTGTCCAGCAACAAAGGGAATAGTAAAACATGCTTGTAAAATATACTATAAATAGATCATTTCAGAGTTGCATAAGGCAGAATTGTAGCTTCCTTTTTTGCTTAGTAAAATTCTAAGTAGCAGCTCATATTTTCTATCTTATTGCATTTTCAGTTCTTGTGTTTTTAGTTTTCTTCTTGCATTCTCTACCTACATCTGTAAGGTTTAATAACATTTCAAACAGTTTCAAATATAAATTTATAATTGCAAACCTTACGTTTCGTCATGTGCATGAGATGCGAAATCCAATGTGAAGGCGATGGTTGATTGTCTGCAGCCCAAGAATAAGCGATATGCTCAACGCCATTCGAAATAGCAACCTGAATCGATGTTTTCGCAAGTTCTTGCATTCACACTGGACATTCACATTTGTTGACCTTAAACCTGTCACTCGTTTCCTTAAGTCGAGATGCATGCCTTAGACGTGGCATGGTTTTCATGCACTCGTCACTACTACACTAAAGGGGTAGTTAAGATGAAAATTTAAGACAAAATCTTACTTTTGTCTTAATTAAATATTTTTTAATTTTTTCAATTGTCTTAAATTAAGACACAATCTAAAAAAATCATTTTCCTCTTAATTAATCTCCATTATGCACTTCATTGTTCATCTTTTTATGTCGGACTTGCAAAACCATGGGCATTCATTAACCTAGATACCAAAAATTGCGGCGCTGCATTTATCAGCTGTTTTAATATTTTCAAGGCTATGGCTAGAGAGAACACATTGTTTGGTGAGGTAATTTGATCTGCAGGTAGAGGAATATGGATGGAATTGAAATTGCAAGGTTTTTTTAACATTTTTCAACCTGTTTTACAGTCCAACCTGCACAATTTATTTGATAGTCTGCAAGGCCCTTGTGAACTTCTTTTACAGTCTTGCGTAGTTCGGGGACATGGGTATTGATGCTCCCCGGTGGAAACATTCAAACAATTTAGCATAATGGATAACTTTTAGGTCATGCACATGTATATAGATCTCTATTCGGTATGAATGGTATAATGAATGCCCTGTATATATTTAGTCAGGTAAATCATTTTGATTTTTGAGTTGTTTATAATTAGTTCACAGGGGATATTATCAGTACAGGTAAATCCGGTAAATCATTTTGATTTTTGGGTTGTTTATAATTAATTCATAGGGAATATTATCAGTACTAAATCATTCAACATGATTTTGGGTTTGCAGGCTGTTATCTAATCATTGGCACTGCTAAAAACCCTTGAAAGTGGCTCCATTCACAACAATATTCCAAATAGGTAAATAAACTTCTTTGTTTGTCTAATACCCATCTTTGGTATCAACCATTTAATTGTACATGTGCACAAAATTTTGGGTTTGGCTCAAAGGTCTTCTCATGCCATATATTTTCATTATTAGTGGGTTAAGATATAATAGAAGTTCACTGCCATTGTGGCCTAGGGGTGGTCTGTATTGGGCATCAATATAATAGGCATTTCTCTTGAGCATAAATGTTGGACAATATCACAATGATTTTTGTAGGGTTGCTTCAAGTAATTTTCGTTTTACAGGTTTTCCATAATTCAGTGTGGGCCACCAAATTGAGTTACAAGGGTTAGTCTGATCTTGTTATTTAATCCTATGAGTTTTATTAGACAAAAGGCAATACGTTTGGTTCTACTATCAAATAATGTACAGGGTTTCGTTCTATCCATAACCACAATGAGATGCCAATGTTTGTGATAACGAACTAAGGTCACTTTACTCTTAACACTTGAGATTGTTATTATACTTCATGAAATATATAATAACCATCTTTTAGAGATCCCTAACCCTTTACCTCCCTTTAGTCAAGAAAGCAACATACCTTTCCCTCAGCGTACAAGTAATAACCTATGTTACTATAAAGAAAATCCTATTGAGGAGTATGACTCTGCATCCAAAAAAATCCTATGGAGGAGTATGAATCTGCATCCAATGCACACTTCTAAATCCCTTGGGTTCTTTTATGGGGCATATAACCCTAGGTCCCAATGTAGGGTTTACATCAAAGTAAACTGTCAAAGGATCCCAAAAAAAATGTCCTCATAAATGTAAGTTACAAAATCCACCACTTGATAGAGCAGTATATAAAACTCTCCAATACCTACTTTTCCTTCGAGAGTCTAGATAGGATCTGTCACTCTCCCATCAAGGCTCAACCCAACAGATAGCAAACGCCACCCCAATCACACACACATGTGACAGAACCTTTTTGGTGGCCAGAATAAAGATAAAAGAGAGGAAGGACAAAATTGGTACAAAGGATCAAAGTGAATATACGGTGATGCTAGTCAGCCACCACGACCCTTGGCTACACCGAAGCAAAAGGTTTTGCTCAAATACACGAGGAATACTACATCTCACTAAAAATTTCTTGATCTATTACTATCTAAGATTGGATGTAGACAAAGGTTTCCATTACTAACCTTAATTATTTTGAAGCTCTCCTTGGCCTCGAAGACAACGAGGAGGAGATGTGTGACCTTGGAAATTGCCAAAGGGTTTATTTAGTAACTGAAACAATATTAGATAAACAGAGATCCACCCGTGATTTCCTGAACGAAGGGTGTGAATTTATATGCTAGTGAAATCAATTGTGCAACAGTTTGGGAATCTAGATCCCTTAAATATTAGTGACCTTCTTAAAGATATGCTAGATTAGCACATCTATTCCACTCTATAGGTCTCTTGGTCATCAAATGGCGTTGAAGACCAATACACTCATGTATTATGCAAATCGACAGAATTATAGTTGATTTCTCTACAGGTAGATCATTACTTGGATCGATTTTTCATTTTTATAGCCATGGTCATCTAGGTGGATGCCCCATGCAATAGACGACCCCAATTTTTTTTAAGAAAACCTCAATATCACTAATTAGCATGAATTATATAATTACCTATACATGGGGTTCCTTGCACGGTTGTGAACTCCAACTTGATGGCACCTCACAATTTATACTAGACTTGCAAACTGTAAGGTGACATATTTGGGGCCAAGGACTGGCCTACGGGAAGCTAGAGTTCCCAGTCAATACTTCCATAGTTTCCAGGAACAATAATTGAAGGCATTATTAGGGTTGATATATTATAGAACACTCGCAAGGATCAAACTTATAGGAATAAAATACATGTTACATCCATGGTTGCATGCTCTTGGATGGAAGGAAGATTCTAGATTTGATGATAGACGGAAGAAAACTTCACGCGTTTGATATTTTTAAGAGATGGGAATTATGTTGGATATTTCTCTGGATTAGAGGGATCATTAGAGATTTCATATCGCCAACATTAACTCACTTGTGTTGTATTTTGTCCATTGCTGATGAGTTGGTATTATATGATATATAGACATTAATCATGCCATCCAGTCTTCAACAAAGTCGTAATATGCATCTTTCTTGCACCAAATACCATATCCCCTAGATTTACATATCAGCCATGGCTACAGGTACCCAAGTTATGTATAGTGAAATCAAAGGAATTCTATGTATCTAGAGAAAAAATGCATTTTGTGCATGCATGCCAGATCTTAAGGCATCTCTTCACATGATAAGTAACCATACAATATTGAATCCATTTGCTTCACTATTATGGATGGAAAATGCTGGTAGGAGATTTTCTGATGAGCGATACCTCTAAAAGCTAGTATATTCCTTGAAAGATATTTCATTGTGCAATTCTTTATTGAAAATAGAGGACATATGTTGTACAGTTTCATATCACTTATCTACTCATTGAGCTGTACTATTTTATGTTGGATTTATTTTTCTTCTTAAATCCACACTTAATACATCCTCAATTGCTTGAACAAAAGAATATGCAGAAACAATAACAAGTGGATAACAAGTAGGGAAAGTTTTATCTCCTCATTGAGCTGTACTATTTTATGTTGGATTTCTTTTTCTTCTTAAATCCATACGTAATACATCCTCAATTGCTTGAACAAAAGAATATGCGGAACAATAACAAGTGGATAACAAGTGGTGAATTTTTTTTTATGAGACCACTAAAAACGATAGCTAACATCTTTTCTTCTTGTTATTCCCAAATCGTTTTCACTCACCACCTAAAAAAATCCACAGAATATGACTCCTATCAGCCATTATTCTTTCCAAAATTATGGTTGTTTTACCAACCTTTTTCTCCAATTGAACAACACATGTACTAAGTTGACAACCTATTTTTAATTTTGTTTTTAGTTATCATTCAATTTTTATATCTGACCTAAGGAGGTGCCAAACTCAATCAATCAACTACAGTAATTGTTTCTTTATTATTTCTCAATAATGCAATATCATTTTTGAGGTATGAACATGCCAAATTTAATCAATCTTGACAACACTCACTACCAATTTGACACATTATGTAATCATAAATACACAACTTCCCATCAATTTGATCCTAAAAGAATGAATTAGTTCAAACATGACCGGTTGAAAGAGTGTCAAGGTTGAAATCAAACATGACCGGTTGAAAGAGTGTCAAGGTTGAAATCAATTAGCTGTTTGGAATTTTGCAAGAGTGTCAAGGTTTAAATCAATGTATAATTAGTATTTGGTAATTATTTATGTTCAGGTGACACATTTTTCTATTGGCATGGAATCCGTTCAAGTTATACATTTCAGAACCAGAGCTAATCAAGGAAGTTTTATCGAATAAATTTGGTCACTATGAAAAGGACATCCCAGGGCCTTTTATATTGGTTTTTTTGGGCGAGGACTGTTTTTCGTGGATGGATTGAGATGGGTCAAGCATAGGAGGATCGTGAGCCCTGTCTTCAATATTGATAAACTTAAGGTTTGAATTCTTGGAATGTCGTACAATAAGACTTGATAATGGATTAACAACTATAACAGTTTCTCTACTTTTGAATTGAATATTTTCTCCCTTTATAAACTATTGTCACCCTACATGTCTAGGACTATTGAATATAGGTATACTATAGACCAACAAAAGGAAATCAATTCCTTAAATATATGCATCGGTTACCCTCAATATATGGCTTAAATTTGACCTTAACAGGCCTATGCAAGCCTCCCAGTCAACGTGGATGCCTAATAAGTATGGAGGTAAATATATGCACCAAGTTATTTCCAATTATTAGACTTATAATTTGAACATATATAGCTGGTGCAGAGTTCCCAAGCCCAAGTCCAATCCCAACTATAATGAGAACCTCAGTTCTTAATGATACCTGCTAAGTATAAAGTAGGAAAAGGATAAACACTTAGATAATTGGATTTAACAAATTCATTAACACTGAAAAATCCTTAATGTATATTTTTTTATTATTAATGGCCATGTGATATTGTAACATCCCCCAATATAAACATACTCAAAGTACTAAATTTCAAATTGTACTATATGACAAAACTTATGTCACTTAAATCCAATGTAACCGATAACATAAACAAGTTTCCTCTTATAAAAATCTAGGTCCACATCAGGCTAATTCATAAAACAAGGTACATTCATTATCAACTCTAACAATATTTAAACATAATTAATTAACAAAGAAAACATTAATAAAACTACACTACATTCCAACTTAGTTTACAAAATATATAAAATGTATCTTCTTAAAAATATTGACCCACTCATTATATATATAGAGTATGACCCCGAACTCTCACTTCATAAAGAGAAGAACATTCT
>LPNX011204235.1:352650-401568 GCA_001517045.1 Pseudotsuga menziesii
AAGGCACATATCTTAACAGGGATAAGAATTTAGTACAGAATTCATGCATGGACATGGATCCTAGTCTTAGCTCATAAAACTCCTTAGCTTTCCCTTCGTAGTAATATTCTGAGAGGTATTCCTTTTTAAATTCCTTTTTAAACCAGTTCCTACTTACTTTCTTATCATTAATTCATTTTGCTCTTTTTAAGTCTTGCCACCAAATCTCAGCCTTTCCGACAAGATTGAAGATGGCCATTTTTCCCTTCATGGAGTTGGAGTAATTGTACATAGTGAAGTACTTCTTCATCCCAGAGAGACAAGCCTCAACTTCTTATCCATTTTTGACTTCACCATCAAAGGTAGGAGGCTTTATTTTTTTGAATTCTCTCGTTAGCTCATCTTTATATTTTCTTTTTTTCCTATGTCTGCCCTCAGAACTATCACTAGAATACTCTGATTCACTAGATAGATGGCTTCCGTCAATGTAAGGACAGTCATAGGATGAGTTTTCTTGTCTACATTTATTTTTCTCTTTTCATTAGTTATCTCATTCAGTTTATATAGTAGGCCTTCATTTAAGTCTTCTTTCAAGTTTTCAGTACCCTTTCATGTTCAATCTTAAAGTTCATAATTTCTTCTTGTAAGCCCCTCACTATTTGTAGAATTTCAATATTAACAATGTTGTCATCTGGTGGATCCTCATTATTAGCTTCAACCCGTGTAGGTAGGGTAGGGGATCGTCTTCCCGCCATATCTTCTTGCTGTTTAGTAAAACAATTTTCTGCTATACAAGTAATAAGAACAAAAATTTACACATTTGGTAGTTTTTGGAAATATGTGTATAGACACCATAGGGCCAAGTGTCGTAACTTCAGCTCTGATACCACAATGTAACATCCCCAAATGTAAACCTACTCAAGGTACTAAATTTCAAATTGTACTATATGACAAAACTTATGTCACTTAATTCCAATGTAACCAATAACATAAATAATCCACTTATACAAATATAGGTCCACATAATCTAATTCATAAAAAAAGTACATTCATTATCAACTCCAACAGTATTTAAACATCATTAATTAACAAAGAAAACATTAATAAAACTACTCTACATTCCAACTTATTTTACAAAATATATAAAATGTGTCTTCTTAAAAATATTGACCCACTCATTCTATATATATATAATGACCTCGAATTCTCACTTCATAAAGAGTAGAACATTCTTTTTTTGAATAATCATCATTTAATTCATCCAACCAATAAATCCATTTATTAAACTAAATGTCAATTACTTTATATATGAAAAAAATTAATCTATACTTTATAGAAAACATTTCATTTTATGGAAAACAACTTGTATTTCATTAACTTATTAACATTCATTATAAAAATCGTCTCAACATAAGTTTGTTTTATGATGGAAGGATCCTTACTTTATGTGGCTTATTATCTTAAGAAGAAAACTAAGAATATGATATATTATTTTACTCAAAAGTAGTCTCTAGTATAAAAAAAAATTAACAATGTATAATTCTCACTAGTGAAAACTCATATATGTTTTACAATGATGTTGGGCAATAGAAAACGACACTTACTCCAAGCTGGAAAGTATAGTATTATTTACGGTCTTAAGGTATGATCATCCTTCCAAAGTATCAGTTGAAAACTTAGAAAAATCAAGAATCTCCGTAAACAAACTACTCCTCTTCGCTTCATTTAGAAGTATGACCGGGGTTTAAGGCACACATCGTAGGTAAAGAGGTAAATGTCGGTTCACTCCACGAGATCCAAAATAGAGAGATGGGAAAAATGCAAGCACAGATTTGGCTCAGGTCGATGCGCAGGAAAGAAAAATAAAAGGCTCGTATGCAAAGAGTTTGGAAGATGATTTATATACAAATCGAAATCAGATAAATAAAAGACGCATAAAGTGCAGCACTAGAAACATTTTGCAAACTTTTAGATCTAAAAAGTATATGTCCAAGAAGTAGGGGAAAGGCATAATCAGATTTGAATATTTAATATAATGGTATCTATATATATAGCGGATTAAAATGAAAAGCAAGTTCGCACAGACCTTTGGGATCGAATATGAGTTTTCAAGATAAAAGTATGGTAAAACCAAACACAGACCACTGGGATTGAAAGGAGACATGGTCAGATCTAGGTTTTTAAGACAATGCAGGTATTGGGTTTGTGGGTTATCCTTCAATGATGTTCCATAGATCACGGGCAAGGAATTCAAAGATCAGATCATAGATTAGAATGCAACAGGTTAAAATCTCATGCCATAAATCTATCCAAACGTGATGATCATAGAAATCGTAACTTCTTAGGTCTGTAAACTTTATAATAGAAAAATGCAATTGCAGACATTGGATTAATTTTGTCGACAGAGACGGATCTGAGATTTTATAATACAAAGAAACATATATTGCATATCTATAAAGGAAAAAGCGCAGACTTAGAAATATGCCAATTCAGACTCTCTTAGATAAAACAAAAGCGCATACAAAAACACAGGCATTGGCTCCAGATAAAAATGAAATCCAACAATGTATACCCAGGAAGGGTCTGTACTAAAACCGTGGACAAAGGAAGTCGAAAACCAGATCTATAATTATAAAATAAAATCCAGTAAATCAAGATCGCAGAGGTATCTTTTTCTTTAAAAAAATGGTTTTAGCATACTGGTATTCTATACATATTTTTGTTTTATATTAAATCAACAAGGTAATTACCAACAATAATTTTGCATTTTGAAATCAAGAATCTTTCCATTCAAATAAAATCCAACTAAACAATTGATTACTAGGCAATATCGATCATAATTTCACAAAATGAAGATTTATAGATCTATGGTTAAGAAGGAAAATTATATCTACTTACATGAATCCAGGGGAAAAACACACTTGGAGAATCAACTCCTCCCAACCATACGAGACAACAACTCAGCGGTTTTCTCCACTCCACCCCCGAGCCGGATCACCAACTATGCACTAGAACAGCAAGTAACTTCCTCGCAGCACTCTCTCCTTGAGTCCGTAACAAGTTTTAATGTTGGACTTATAACATAGAAAAATGATCAACACTTGCACTCAGCATCGTTTTCCCCATGCAACACATGACGTCCCATGTTATTCTAGTGCACTCATATATATAGCTTTTTGCCCGGGTCTTATGCCATCCCAATCAAATCTCCAATCAAAGCCTTAAATCCCTATGATTTAGGATCTTGTCTGGTTGTTGAGGTTTGGATTGGATTTTATTGGTAAAAATCACTCTAGCTTGCTTACACATGTTCCTTGGTGCCATGGCCATGTCCTATCATGTAGCGAAATTCTCCCAGTGTCATTTTCTTTATATAATAATTAAATAAATAAATAAAATGGTTTGTTGTGCAAATTTCATTTGAGTTTTGAGTTTCATAACTCATTACATAATAAAAATAATTTTCAAAACAAGAAAATAAAAGTAATGTCATGGGGGTATTACATTTCTTCCCCCTTATTCTTAACACTGTCCTCAGTGTTCTTTTTTTTATATCTCCCTTGCTCATTCTAGAACATGGAGGGATACGTTTCCCGCATTTTATCCTCCATTTCCCAAGTTTCCTCTTCAAGGATGAAGTGCTTCCATTGCACTTTTATTTGAACGATGGCTCGATTCCGGAGCATACATTCCCTCCTGTCTAGGATGCAGAAAGGTTCGGTTTGGAACTTTCCCTCGGGGTCTACTTGAATCACATTTCAGACAATTATATGAGTAACATCATGTATATCTTTTTTAACAATGAAACATGAAATACATCATGTACTTTTATATTAGCTGGAAGTGCAAGATGATAGGCTATCGACCCTATCTCAGCTAACACTTCAAAAGGTCCACAATACCTTTGGTTCTAGTTTGGAACATATTCCCAAACTCAAAGAACTCTTCTTCGACTTTACCTTTAGATATACGTGATCACCAACATTGAACTCTCTTGGAGTTCATTTTAAATTTGCGTAACTTTTTTGCCGATCCTGAGAAACTTTTAAGTTTTGTTGCACCTCTTTCACCATCTGTTCCATTTCCTTTAACATGTCTGGTCCTGGAACAATCCTGTCAGCAGGGTTATCCCAAGACATAGGTGTGCGACATTTCCATCCATACAAAACTTCAAATGGACTCATTTTTAATGAAGCTTGATACCCATTATTTTAAGAAAAT
Organism: Pseudotsuga menziesii; assembly: GCA_001517045.1. NCBI lineage: Eukaryota > Viridiplantae > Streptophyta > Pinopsida > Pinales > Pinaceae > Pseudotsuga > Pseudotsuga menziesii. Next base: position 356,851 of record LPNX011204235.1, read on the forward strand.
TCTACTAAATTCAAATACTATTCCCATTTATCCGGTTTATCCATTACATACATTTGCAGCATATCTTCTAACACTTGATTGGTTTTTTCAGTTTGTCCTTCTGTTTGAGGATGATAAGCAGTACTGAAATTCAATTGTGTATCTAGACCCTTAAACAAGGATTTCCAAAAGTTACCAGTAAATTTCACATCTCTATCAGAAATCACAACCTTTGGAATACCATGTAACCGAAATATTTCTTTCATGTAAAGGCTTTGAAAGTAGATTTTATAGGTATGAAGTGGGAAACTTTACTTAACTTATCAACAACTACCATTATTGAGTCATGCTGCTTATTTGTTTTAGGTAATCCCGTTATAAATTCCATGCTTATTATCTCTCATTTCCATTCTGGAATAGGTAAGGGTTGCAGTAACCCGGCAGGATGTTGATGTTCAATTTTTACTTGTTGACATTCAATACACTTAGCTAGGTAATTTGCAGCATCATTCTTTATGTTAGGCCAATAATAGCATTTTCTTAATTTAGTTATCATCTTTTGGTATCCCCGATGTCTGGAATATGGTTTCATATGTAGTTCATTTAGAATCAATTGTTTAGCTTCTTCAGAATCTGGTATGTATAATCGATTTTTATAAACTAACGAGTCTTTCGAACTTATAAAATAAGATGAATCACTTCCCTTATCATTTGTTTCCAATTGTTCTTTAATCTTTAAGTGTTCTTCATTATTTTTAGTTGCTTCTTTTATTAAACCTTCAATATTTTTTTTATAACTGCTAAAAGCAGCTAAACAATGTGGAATGGCATTCCTACTCAGGGCATCTGCCACTTTGTTCTCTTTGCCTTTAATGTGTTTAATTTCAAAATAATATTCGCTCAAAAAGGCTAACCACCTTGCTTGGCGAGCATTCAAGTTTTGTTGATCAAATAAGTATTTTAAGCTTATGTTATCCGACATTAAGGTAAATTTTCTTCCTATTAAGTAATGTCTCCACATCTTCAATGCATGTATTATAGCAGCTAATTCCAAGTCATGTGTTCCATAGTTCTGTTCATGTATTTTAAGTTTTCTTGACTCATAGCTTATTACATAATCTTCTTGTAACAACACACCACCTAATCCTTCTAGGCGGGAATCCGTACATACTACGAAGTCCTTGTATGGATATGCAATCCTTAGAATAGGTGCAGTGGTTAGTAAGTGTTTAAGTTTTTCAAAGCTTTATTGGCATTTATTAGACCATATGAATTTAGTTCCTTTCTTTTGAAGTGAGGATATTGGGTAAGAAATTTTGGAGAACCCCTCAATGAACCTATGATAGTAACCTGTGATTCCCATGAAGGATCGAATCCTAGTTACATCCTTAGGAACTGGCCAATCATTGATTGCCCTGATTTTATCTGGGTCTACCAAAATACTTGCCTTAGTTATTACATGACCTAGGTACTGAATTTTATTTTGAAAGAATTTACATTTGCTAAACTTTGCATAAAGTTTATGTTCTCTTAAAGTTTGCAACACTAACTTTAAATGTTATTTATGCTCTTCTTCATTTTTAGAGTATATCAATATATCATCAATAAATATGATTACAAACTTATCTAAAAATTTGTGAAAAACACTATTCATTAAACACATGAACGTGGCTGAGGAATTGGCTAAGCCAAATGGTACGACCAAGAACTCATAATGCCCATACCTTGTTCTGAAAGAAATTTTATGGACATCCTCGTCCTTAATTCTTACTTGATGGTACCTAGACCTCAATTCGATTTTAGAGAATATCGACGCTCACCGTACTTGGTCAAACAAGTCATCAATGCAGCGGAGAGGGTATCTATTCTTAATTGTCATTTTATTTAATTTCCTGTAATCGACATAGTGCCCCAATGTTCCATCTTTCTTTTTAATAAACAAGACAGGTGCTCCCCATGGAGACACACTCGGTCTAATATATTCTTTATCTATTAAATATTGTAATTGTAATTTTAAATCTACCAACTCAGGTGTGTCCATTTGATAAGGGGCCTTCGAGACGGGTACTGCTCCAGGTACCAATTCAATGGTAAAGTCAGTATCCCTCTTCAGAGGTAGTCCCAGTATCTCTTCTGGAAATACATCTTTTAAATCATTCAAAAAGGGAAGATCCTCTAAGCTAGGTTTTGTTTCCTTATCATTAGTTTCGGTTATGTGTACAGCAAACACCCTACATCCTTTTCTGGCACACTTTTTCAATTGCAAGGTAGATATATTCCTAGTAAGAACCTTCTTTGGAGTCCCTCTAACCATTTTACTTTCACAATTTTCATCAACACAATCAAAAGTTTTCTCAAAGCAATTTAGCACAACTTTATGTTTTTCTATCCAATCCATGCCAATCAGTACATCCTAATATCCTTATGGTAAAACATTAAAATCTACTTTTGTAATCAAATATTGCATATGAACTTCACAACTAGAAATAAAACTGGTTACTTTTCTTTTTGTTCCGGTGCCTAATTACACTAACCACGATTTTTCAAAATCATACTTTCTCATTTTACACAAATCTACTAACTTAGGAGATATATAACTTAGGGTGGATCCAGAATCAATTAATATAGAAATAGGTTTGTGAACGATATTACCATCTACCTCAATCATGGAGGGTTGATAATCTGCTTGATGATTGTCCAACGCGGTGCTAATCTACGGTATGTTCTGAGCAACCTCTCCAACTATGGTTGCTTCTCGAATAGTGTGAATATTTCGATTATCCTTTTTATGAGGATAATCCCGATAGAAATGACTCCCCCCACAACCCCAACACTGCAAGGGTTCTCTTTTTACCTCTTCACTTTTCTTATTAAAAGTATTATCTTTATACTCAGCAGTTCTCATAGGTTGTTTATACTCCGTACTTATTGTTGGTTGTTTGTCCTTAAAGGTATTTTTTCTGGAAACTTTTATGTTTATTAAAAGGTTTCAACTCTCTTCTCTTAAAACTACTTCCACCTCTTCTCTTGAAATTATAAGGATTTTCACTTTTACTCTTGGATTGGTCATATGCTAATTTTTCCTTCCTCGTTGCTTCATACAAAGTTTTCGGTTCATCAAATTCTAGTTTGTCTTTATAAAAGCTAGGCAAGCAACCTAGAAATATTTGTATTTTAGGTTTTTCTTTGTTTAGGTAAGCATGGATCTTAACAGGGATAAGAATTTAGTACAATAGTCATGCATGGACATTGATCCTAGTCTTAGCTCATAAAACTCCTTAGATTTCTCTTCGTAGTAATATTCTAAGAGGTATTCCTTTTTAAATTCCTTTTTAAACTAGTTCCAACTTACTTTCTTATCATTATTTCGTTTTGCTCTTTTTAAGTCTTGCCTCCAAATCTCAGCCTTTTCGACTAGATTGAAGATGGCCATTTTTCCCTTCATGGAGTTGGCCCCAATTGTACATAGTGAAGTACTTCTTCATCTGGGGAGAGCCAAGCCTCGGATTCTTCTCCATTTTTTACTTCGTCATCAAAGGTAGGAGGCTTTATTTTTTTTATTATCCCGTTAGCTCATATTTATATTTTCTTTTTTTCCTATGTTTTCCCTCATAACTATCACCAGAATACTATGATTCACTAGATAGATGGCTTCCGTTAGAGTAAGGATAGAGAAAGGATGAGTTTTCTTGTCTACGTTTCTTTTTTCTTTTTTCATTAGTTATCTCATTCAGCTTCATTTAAGTCTTCTTGCATTTTCAGTACTCTTTCATGTTCAGTCTTAAAGTTCATAATTTCTTCCTGTAAGTCCCTCACTGTTTGTAGAATCTCAATATTAACAATGTTTTCATTTGGTGGATCCTCATTATTAGGCTCAACCTGTGCAGGTGGGGTAGGGGATCGTCTTCCAACCATATCTTCCTGCAGTTTAGTAAAACAGTTTTTTGCTATACAAGTAATAAGAAGAAAAAAAATTATACATTTGTTAGTTTTCGGAAATATGTGTATCGACACCATAGGGCCAAGTGTCATAACTTAGGCTTTGATACCACAATGTAACATCCCCCAATGTAAACCTACTCAAAGTACTAAATTTCAAATTGTACTATATGACAAAACTTATGTCACTTAAATCCAATGTAACCAATAAAATAAACAAGTTTCCTCTTATACAAATATAGGTTCACATCGTCTAATTCATAAAACAAAGTATATTCATTATCAACTCCAACAATATTTAAACATCATTAATTAACAAAAAAAACATTAATAAAACTACTCTACATTTCAACTTATTTTACAAAATATATAAAATGTATCTTCTTAAAAATATTGACCCACTTGTTATATATAAAGTATGACCCCGAACTCTCAAAAAGAAGAACATTCTTTATATATATATATATATATAAAGAGAAGAACTTGTTATATATAAAGAGAAGAACATTCTTTTTTTGAATAATGATCATTTAATTCTTCAAACCAATAAATCCATTTATTAAACCAAATGTCAATTACTTTATATATAAAAAAATTAATCTATACTTTTACTTCATTAACCTATTAACATTCATTATAAAAATCGTTTGAACATAAGTTTGTTTTATGATGGAAGAATCCTTACTTTATGTGGCTTATTATCTTAAGAAGAAAACTAAGAATAGGATATATTATTTTACTCAAAAGTAGTCTCTAGTATATAAAAAAAAATTAACAATGTATAATTCTTACTAGTCACAACTCATATATGACAATTATGTTGGGCAATAGAAAACGACACTTACTCCAAGCTAGAAAGTATAGTATTATTTCTAGTCTTAAGGTAGGATCATCCTTCCAAAGTATCAGTGGAAAACTACTCCTCTTTGCTTCATTTAGAAGTATGGCCAGGGTTTAAGGCACACATAGTAGGTAAAGAGGTAAATATCGGTTCACTCCATGAGATCCAAAACAAAGAGAGGGGAAAAACACATCCACATATTTGGCTCAGGTCGACGCGCAGGCAAGAAAAATAAAAATCTCATATGAAGAGAGTTTGGTAGATGATTTATATACAGATTGAAATCAGATAAATGTAAAACGCATACAGTGCAACACTGGAAACATTTTGCAAACTTTTAGATCTGAAAAGTATATGTCCAAGAAGTGGGGGGGAAGGCATGATCAGATCTAAATCTTTAAGATAATGGTATATATATAATTGATCAAAATGAAAAGGAAGTTCATGCGGAGCTTTCGGATCGAATCTTAGTTTTCAATATAAAAGTATAGCAAAACCAAACACAAACCACTGGGATTGAAAGGAGACGTAGTCATATCTGAGTTTTTTAAGCCCATGCAGGTATTGGGTTTGTTGGTTATCCTTCAACACCTTTCCACATATCACAGGAAAAGTATTCAAAGATAAGATCATTAATTAGAATGAAACAGGTCAAAAGCTCGTACCATAAATCTATCCAAGCGTGATGATCATAGAAATCGTAACTTTTCAGGTCTGTAAACTTTATAAAAAAAAATGCAATTGCAGACATTGGTTTAATTCTGCCGACAGAGACGGATCTAAGATTTTATAATAAAAAGAAACATATATTGCAGATCCATAAAGGAAAAAAATGCAAACTTAGAACTATGCCAATTTAGACTCTCTTAAATAAAACAAAAGTGCATACAAAAACACAGGCATTGGCTCTAGATAAAAACGAAATCCAACAATGTATACCTTGGAAGGGTATGTACTAAAAACGCAAACAAAGGAAGTCAAAAACCAAATCTATAATTATAAAATAAAATGCAGTAAATCAATATCGCAGAGGTATCTTTTTCTTTAAAAAAAAACAGTTTCAGCAAACTGGTAGTCTATACATATTTTCGTTTCATATTAAATCGACAAGGTAATTACCAACAATAATTTTGCATTTTGAAATCAAGAATATTTCCATTCAAATAAACTCTAACTAAACAATTGATTACCGAGTAATATCGATCATAATTTCACAAAATGCAGATTTACAAATCTATGAGTAAGAAGGAAAATTATATCTACTTACGTGAATCCCGGGGAAAAACACACTTGGAGAATCAAATCCTCCCAACCATAGGAGACATCAACTCAATGATTTGCTCCACTCCACCCCCGAGCTAGATCACCAACCATGCACTAGAACAACAAGTAACTTCCTTGCGGCACTCTCTCCTCGAGTCCGTAACAAGTTTCAATGATGGGCTTTTAACATAGAAAAACGCTCAACACATGCACTCAACATTGTTTTCCCCATGCACAACATGGCGTCCCGTGATATTCCAGTGCACTCATATATATAGCTTTTTCCCAGGTCTTATGCCATCCCAATCAAATACTTAAATCCCTATGATTTCGGATCTTGTCTAGTTGTTGAGTTTTGGATTGGATTTGATTGGAAAAAATCACTCTAGCTTGCTTACACATGTTCATTGGTTCCATGGTGGTTTCCCCTCATGTAGCTGAATTCTCCAAGATTCATTTTCTTTATATAATAATTAAATAAATAAATAAAATGGTTTGTTGTGTGAATGTCATTTGAGTATTTGAGTTTCATAACTCATTACATAATAAAAATAATTTTCAAAACATGAAAATAAATGTAATTTCATGGGGTATTACAGATATCTTATATTCAGGAATGTTTTGCTCAATCATGTCATGCCAACCCCACCTTGGTGGCATGCTATTTCCACCCCTGAGATCAACCACATGAACTTCAGAGCATGGAGGGACTTTAAACCCTTCCTGACAGCCAAATTGTTGTGTTAAGCCTACTTATGCAACCCTAATCCTTCCATTTTTGGGTTTCCGCAACTATTTGTTTCACCTTCCAACTTTCTGTAATTTTTTGTTTCCGCACCACCCTTTCCGCACACCCTCTTCTGTAATGGGCTTTCCACAAAACATTTCTCGCAACTCTGTTTCTGCATTTGCAGATTGTGGATTGTGAAAATTCCAAATTCCAAATTTGACTTCTGCAATTATGCGGCCGCAACACTCCTTTCCACAATCAGATTGCAGATTAGGGATCCAGCTTTTCCAGAAGTTGAACTTCCGTAATTTCCCTCCCGCAATTACTTTTCTGCAACTCTTTACAACCGTTGATTTCATGTGGCTTCCTTCCTAACCGTTGATCTGAGATTAGATGCGGATCTCATCTTATCTCTGTGGATCCTTTATCTTCCTTACACCTTTCTCTTTTGGGATTTGATCGTGGCCGTTGATCTTCCTCTAAGATCATTGCCCAGCATCCCATCTTTCTCAAGGCGACTAGTTAATATTTTACTTACACATCTGCGGAATCGATTTTCTTCAATCAATCAAGCCACGCATAGGCTTGAATCTCCATCCTCATTGATCCTTCAATGATCGACTTCGACTCCTTGACCCGCAACAGGGTTAATACATGCACGCATTCATTTATAAAATCCTGAAAGGATCATTCATCTAACTCCTTCAATGGATCAAAGCATCAATCTCTGCTTCTCCCACTTTCAGAAACCATGAATTCATATATAGGATTTTCACATATGGACAGTTAATTTATCCAAACATTTAGTTCACGAATTTATACATTCAAACTAAATTCATTCACACATACAAAGATATGCCGAATAGGATTTTTCTTCATTTACACAAGGAAATTATACATTCAATTTGTCTCAGAACCTGCGTTCTAATCTCCTAAGGCCTGATATATCTTTAATTGGCCTTCCATGACTCCTGCAAGCCCTACTGACCTCTATCTATCCTTTGTATCTCTATTTTTCCATGTCTCTTCTCTCTTCCCTCTACTATGCCTCGTAGGCTTACATATATACACAACAAGATTTATGAACCATTTTGGTTCAGATCCACATAATCTGCTAACAAATTGATTACAATAAACCTTAAATCTTATCATATGAATTGCTTCCCTAATTGAGGGATTTTGTACATGATTCATTAATTGACTCATCATCCACCTAGTGACTCACTCAACTGACTCAACATCATCTAGAATCAAATAAACATAGGTTATTTAGAACATGATGGTTCGAACACCATCAATTCATATTTTGAAGACCCTTTCTAGGCCTGATCCAACATTGATCTTGGAATTTGAAATGGAGAGCAGGATGCTCCTGCATCAGAATCCCCGGGAAGAAAGAAATATGACCTCCTGGTCATAACCTTCTATCTTCAGTATGCATGGATCCCAAAATTTATTCTGTAGTAGATCATCCATCTTATTATGTAGGTTTGTCTTTGTCATCTTCAGTTCTCTTGGTTTCCAAATTTGTGTTGCAATGCTCCACTATCTTTGCTTCTGTCATCTCCTTCTGCCATATGTCTTCTCCTGCTGCTTTGCTTCTTTGCTACGGCTATTGAAAATCTTCATTCTTTCCTCATGCCTTCTTTGAGACATCTTCACCATCAGAAACCTTAATTATTTAATCTCCATGTCCAATCTATCCTTTGACTGGTACACTTTCATTTTCTTCTCCTGAAACTGCTGATGTCCTCTTGAGTCTCTACTGCTATCCACTAAATTATAAAATAATTCAGTGCGTTTATCTATTGTCTTCTCTTTTCCAATGTTGTCATCAAACATTAAGTAGTCATGTTTATCAACCCTTGGATTGATCAACCAATATTCTAACATTTATAACTCTTCATCGTAATTTCTGAAGTTAGAAAACTTTCATTTGTCTTCATTAACCAACTCTGCAACAGTAATTTCTTTGAGGTACTGATCATCCTCTTGAGACAATATATTCTTTTCTTGTGTCATAATAAATTTCTTCCCCGGACTGTCAGCAACACCACTATCCAAATATGCAAGTGTTCTCTTTTGTTTATCTCCATGATACCATGTCATCTCGTTCTTCAATCCTAGAACAAACTTTTGGCTTTGGTCCACATCAAGAATACATGGATACTCTCCTTCTTCTTCTTTTACCTCTGGGACAACCTCACAAGGTTCATCACATGTTATTCCTGCAGATATACACAATTCATTAATTTCAAAAATATTGAAATTTTTATCTGTCGTTGACTTTCTTATTAGCATATTCTCTTGCTGATTTGAACTCTCCCAAGAGTTCACGAGACTTTCAGCTAGTCCCTCTTATGCACCATCTTCTTCTAAGATGATTTTATGTTCTGCTAAACAACAGTGAACATATTCTTCTGTAAATGGTCTAATTTTTATTTTTCCTTTTTTCCTCAAAGCATCCATCCTATGCTTCACAACCTGCATAGACACATATTTTAAGTGTTCTTCAATACCTATTGGAGGAGCAAGTCGGTATGTCGAATTGAACGATAGCCGACTTAGTCGATCAGTCGACTAAGTTGGTCAACCGACTAATTAGAGATTAGGTCGGCTACCTAAGGTCGTGTCGGTTGAGTGAACCGACAAGTAGTTATTTTGTAACTGTTTTTTAAATCGTATATATTAGGTTGTTGAGCCAAATGAGAACTCAGTTCAGTTCTCTGCATTGCATGGACCCTCTCATGTTAATATAATCTGTTATTTTATCTACTTGTTCCTATGTCTTGTCTCTATTATGTATGTATGATTTAGTATGTATTATTGGTAACCCTATGTGATCTGTGAGATTACAACATTGGTTCCATTACCAGTAGTACATGTCTGAGATGTATGCAAGCAGATGATATTAGAATAGGAGATTAAGGATTGGTGGGAGCGTAAAGTAGCAAATTATTTGCATAATTACACATGAAGAAATAGATTGACAACCGCACAAGCAAAAGAAAGATTCTTTACAGAGACACATGAGAAGTTTGTAGAATCAATGCCCCAACTTCTGAAGAAACTCCTGGATGAAAAAGCCGGAAGGGACTAAAGATCAACAGTTACTAGAAAAACTGCTTCGTGGGGGAAGAACAAACTTGTTGGAGTGGTTCGAAAAAATCGTCGACGAATTCTGCGAGGAGCAAGCAGTAGAAGACAGAACTTTAGTGGAAACCGTCAAGAAGAAATTCTACACAGACCTCATCGAGCAATTTTTGTGTTCCTTACCGACCTCGCTGTTTAAGTTCCTAATTGAGACGGGAGTGGATCATATTGTCGAACCCTGTCCATCACTTCACGGACCACCATTAAACCCTAACTGGGCAGAAAAGCAAAAGAGGTGGGAAAAATTCATTGTCGAAAGGGAGTGGGAATACTTCCTAAGCAAGTAGACCGAACTATCCGGGCTTTCTAAAGCATCAGGTAGGCTATGGGGGGGTAGTTGTTCATTTGTCGGAATAAAATAGAGTGGATTCTAGTCGATTAAAGGAGATACCAATCACCAGTAATGAGAAGTCAACCTAAAAAGGAAATCGAGAAGATAGTGTCACACAAAGGTATGACGGACTTCCAGAAAATAGAGAGGGAGAGGAGGCTACAAAGTAGGGAAGAAAGAAGAGAAATATCCTTAGCGTTGCAGAGAGGAATGAGTACTAGGGTTACCGACCAGGAAAGAGATTCGCTGGAGTCGGGTCATGACCAACAAGAATAAGGCGTGGAAGAAGAGGTGTCCCCTGTGGAAGAAGAATTATGAATAGAGCAATGAGAAGCTCTCCAATTAGAAGTTCCCCAGGAAGTAAAACCTCCGACATATCCGTGTACCCGGATACAAGCTATTGTCGAAGAGGACCTTAGACTAGGAGCTGGTGACTTTGGTATATGGAGTCGACTAGATGACGAAACATACACTGGTAGACATCTAATTATCCATTGAATAGAAGAGGGAAATTGGGTTACGTTTCAAGCAGTACCCTCCAACCGAAGTATCCACTTACTTTTACCGACACATGAAGGAGAACCCCCCCTGCCAAATACAGCTTTGGAAGACACAAAACATTCAGAACTGCAAACAAATAATTTCAGTTGGACATCGACAGAAGAAGTCGACACTAACCGACTACTGGTAGAAGAGGGAACGACAAAAACAACCGACGGGAACGATAGTTCTGTCGACAGTTCCGAAGAGAGGACTAAGAAAATAACCCCACCACCCACAGCACCACCGCCACCTCCTGAAGAAAGTAGTGACAGTGACTCCGACATGGGTCACGGGTCAGCACACATTCCCCTATATGAGGGTGATGAGGACCCCAGACGACACTGGTTCGTTTGTGAGTCAACGTGAGAGGCTAACCAAGTTACGGATGAAGACATGCAGATGGCACAGTTCACTGGTGCCTTGAGGAAAAGGGCATTAACTTGGTACATGACCTTTTCTGAAAGAACCCCCTGAGCAACCAAAGCCAAAGTAAAAGCGCAATTCCTATAATTTTTTAAGACTCCAGATGCAAAACATCTGGCAGCAAAGAAACTAAAAATGACATCGCAGAAGCCAAGAGAAACTATCCGCGATTATGATAAACGATGGAAAGACCTTCTTAGCCAATTAGACTATGTTATTGATGAACAGATATTAATCCAGTGGTTTCTTGTAGGTTTATCCAGAAAATTCATTGACACATAAGCCTGGAGACATTCAAGACTTACGAAGATGGAAACTATCCGCGATTACGATAAACGATGGAAAGACCTTCTTAGCCAATTAGACTATGTTATTGATGAACAGTTATTAATCCAGTGGTTTCTTGCAGGTTTATCACAGAAAATTCATTGACACATAAGCCTGGAGACATTCAAGACTTACGAAGATGCGCTTACAAAAGCTCTCCAAGTAGAAATGGATGAGGACATACCAACATACTCCACTAATCACATACTAGAAGAACAGCTTCAGAGCGTACAGAAGTCATTAAAAGAATTAAACCTCAAAAGTCAGGATATCTGGTGCACGAAGTGCTCGACGGCCGAACAAGCAAAAGATACCTGTCAATAGGAAATCAGCCGACAGGACGTTCGATTCGTGCAGACTAAATGTTTTTGCGACATTTTCCAAGAGCATGGAGACCACTTGACAAAAGATTGCCCGTTCAACATGAAGAACGGCAAGGCATCTTGGTGTGCAATCTGCGAAACTAAAAATCATAACATGGCTGACTGCCATCTGAATCTCAAGAACTGACAAAATTATCATGCAGTCTATTAGACCAACGCAGTTGCACAAAGTAATGAGCAAAACCATGCGCCAAATGATCAAAACAATCAAAGATATGAGCACCGGTATGACAATCGACGTGGAGGCTATGGAGGTCAAGGTCGATTCTTTGGGAATCGAGACAACCGACCACATCGACCCATCCAATGTTTTACATGTTATCAGGAGGGACACCGGCATGCAGACTATCCATACAAGGACAGAACTGATTTTGTACTAGTTGTGGAGTAGGGGATCACTCATTAAAGGATTGCCCTACCATGCTGGAAAAAATAAATAAATAAAAAAATGTTAATGTCTTGTCATGTGTGGAAAAAAATGATGTAATAAATACAAAGGATTTGCATATCGTAACCCGACAAGGGACAAAAACAGGAAGCGATAACCCACGAATCAGCAAAATAAAAGAAAAGAATGTCTACCCTGATCCAGTTAAAGAAAAACAAATATATAAAGATGCAACAAATGTATTTAAATAATTTGCACGACAGGGAGAAGCAAACGACAATCGACATAACATAATAAAATAATTAATACAGCTAGTATAGAAATATAACTCAGTATCTCAATTCGTCAACTTATTATATGAAATAAAACACAACAACACTGAAAAACAAACAAAGAATATCTGCGGTCTAAATCAAAAAGATAAAAGTGATGCCGACCCACTTGTCGACCTGAAAATTGAAGGATACCATGTTCGACAAGTTGTGCTCGACTTTGGATCACAAGTAAACATCATGACTCATGACACGTGGGAACAACTGGGCAGACCTCGACTATATGAGTCAGGTATATACTTGAAAATAGCTGACCAAGGCCTAATTGAACCTATCAGAGTCTAGAAAAATGTCAACACAACGATAAAAGGAATATCGACCAAAGTCGACTTCGAAATTATTGACCCTAAGGAAGGATTCAACTCCTTCCCAGCGTTAGTAGGTCAACCTTGGGGAAGAAAGATGAAAGCGTCGATATCCCTAGATAAAGAGAGAATAAAATTAAAAGGAAACGGACAAAAGGTCATTGTACCTATTCATCCATCCCAAGGAGAACCTTGGATAAAACATATTGATGAAGAAGTTGATATCCAACAACTTTATCAGATACAAAATAATGTAGATTATACAGAACCTAATATCTATGGAGAACTTCATTTAGGCAACCAAGACTCAATAGGATATAATTCAGATGCAGAATTATATGATTGGGAACTCGAGAACTACGAAAAACAAGCAAGAGGATGCTGGACTATCCAAAAAGTACAGAAAAAGCTCACTCAACAGTGCTTCATAGTGTCCATTGTACCAAAACTATTTGAGAAAAAAAATAGGGAATACCCTACTTTAAAACCTACAAATGTAAATAATACACAAATACCAATATATAAGGAAAGAGAATCACAAGTCATGCACATAGAACAAGTGTCCAAAAATATTGGTGAACATGGAAGACTACAAAGTTTAGTAGAGACTTTTACAGGACAAGTTGCTAGATGGTGGGATACCCATCATACAATACTGCAGACCTGGACAAGAGCTTTGACTTACTTTGTAGAAAGGTTTGGAGGAAAGAAGTTAACCAACCAAGCTCAGATACATATTTTCATTCAAGGACAGAATCCAGAAGACCATATTAAGACATGTGAAAAAGAATGGCGAAGACTTGGGTACAAAGATGAACATGCATGGCCACATATGTTCCCATCAACCCTCGTCAACTTACCAAACAAATGGTATAAGATGGAAGAAGCCCGAGGTGAAACATTCCTATGGCATGAACTCAAAGAAAATTTTATCAACAATTTCAACTTTATACCACAAAATAAGAATTTGGTTGAAACAACAAAGCAGATTCATGAATTTATACAGCCGACATAAAACAAACCCTTAAAAGATAACTGACACACAATGGACTGTGACAATATACAAACTGGGACAATGCCACAGTCGACAAGACTACAGTTAGAAAATGAAAATACTGAAGGGAAAAGCTTTAGATGGAAATCAAACCATGTCGAAACGACCAAACCTATTCACACAGTACTCAAAGTTGGGACAACCGACAAGGACGATACTGACTGAATGAATGCAGCCGACTTCATTGCCACATCCTCACAGTTTAAAGAAGGAATTCGACCAATCAATGAATCCAAAGCACCAGAATGGCTAGATGCTAAGGTCAAAACTAGAGAATTCGACATCTCAAATGATGACTGACAAAAAATGGCAAAGATTGGAGACTAATAGAGTGAAGACCAGACAACATAAATAGTGAACCTCTTAAAAGAGTTCCACGATGTATTTGCCCGAGATTATACAGATCTCAAAGGTTTAGTCCACGAAATGGGTGAAATGAAAATTAACTCTAAACCTGATATTCGACCTGTGAAGAAAAGGCCATATAAGCTAGCTCATAAATACAAAGAGATAGTAAAAAAGGAGATTGATAGCATGCTAATTGCAGCAGGCATCATCTACCCTATTGACCAATCAGAATGGGCAAGTCCAATGGTTGTTCAACCTAAGAAACATGATCCGACCAAATTAAGAATTTGTGTCAACTTCAGGGAGCTAAATAAAGTGACACTAACAGACCCATTTCCAACTCCTTATGCAGATGAAATCTTAAATGAAGTTGCAATACATGAATGCTACTCATTTACAAATGGATTCTCAGGTTATAACCAAGTGCCAATAGCTAAAGAAGATAAAAAAAGACAACATTTGTATGTGAATTTGGCTCATTTGCTTACAAGGTTATGCCTTTTGGATTAAAGAATGCACCTGCAGTATTCTCTAGAATTGTGGTCAAAACATTCCAAGAATATATTTACAAAACCATGGCAGTATACTTTGATGATTGGACAATATACTCCATGTTAAAAGATCATTGCAAGTGGCTAAGGCTTATGTTGGAAATATGTCAACAAATCCAGTTAGCTTTAAACATCAGGAAGTGCATCTCTGTGACCCCCATAGGGATATTGTTAGGACACATTGTCTGTAAGGAAGGCATTAAGGTCGACTTGGAAAAAATCAAAATTATCCTCGACCTCAAACCACCAATAAACTCAAAACAAGTCAGGGTGTTACTTGGCCACGCAGGCTATTACAGAACATTCATAAGATATTATTTAGATATGACCTATGCACTAGAAGAACTATTAAGGGAAGATAAAGAATTCAACTAGACAGAGGAATGTCACATATCATTTGAAAAACTAAAAAGAAAACTAGTCGAAGCACCAATCCTAAGGTTTCCAAACTGGTCGACTAAATTCGATGTCGACATCGATGCATCAGGTCTAGCAATAGGAGCAATCCTAACTCAGCCAAGAGATGATGGAATGGATTATCCTGTAGTTTACAGTAGCAGAAAACTAAACAAAGCCGGACGAAACTGTTCAACGACAGAAAGAGAAGCATTAGGAATGGTCTTTGCACTACAAAAATATCGACATTATCTCCTAGCTAATCCATTTATCTTTTACACTGATCATAAGGCATTAAAATACCTTGTGAATAAGCCTCTACACCATGGAAGAATTTGTTGATGGCTACTTCTATTCCAATAATTTGAGTTCAAATTCGTTGTCAGACCAGGTAAGTTAAATGTCGGTTCCGACCATTTATCTCGAATCAACACAGGAGAGGAACCGACAGGAGTCGAAGACGACTTACTAGATGCACATCTATTTTGAATAGAAGCAGTCACCGGAAGAGTTAGAGGAAATAGCTCAGTTTTTAGAAAATGGACAAGCACCAGAAGGCATCAGTACCAAAAAGAAACAGATCTTAGCCATGAAAGTTGCACCTTATAGCCTCATAAATGGATTCCTGTACAAAATGGGTTTAGATGACATCCTTAGAAGGTGTGTACTAGAACATGAAAGGAACAACATTATGCATGAAGCACATTATGGACCTGCAGGAAAACATTTCCAAGCAGACACAACTGCAAAGAAAATCCAACAATCAGGGTTATGGTGGCCGACACTTCACAAAGATTGCAAAAACTTTGTAAGCCAATGTGACAGATGCCAACAACTAAGTCGACCCCTGCCTAGCATAAAAATGCCCTTGATCTCGGTAAACCCAAGTTTGACATTTGAAATTTGGGCCATCGACTTCATAGGACCATTTCCTATACCAACAAAAAGAACATGTGCAAGGTACATAATAACTGCAGTCGAATATGTAACCAAATGGGCAGAGGCAGAACCAGTCGAGACATGTTCCAGTGAGATAGTTGATAAGTTTATCTATGAGAATATCATTACCAGATTTGGATGTCCATTAACCCTAATTAGCGACCAGGGAACACACTTTATCAATAGAACTATCAAAACCCTAACATACCAGTTCCAAATCGACCATAGTCAGAGCACAGCATACCATCCTCAGTCGAAAGGAGCAATTGAAGCATTTAACAAAACATTAACAAAGGGACTAACCAAAATATGTAATGCTGATAAAGATGACTGGGATGGGAAGATACCTGCAGTACTATGGGCATACAGAACATCATACAAATGATCAACCGACCAAACCCCCTTTTGACTAGTTTATGGACAAGAAGCAGTAGTTCCACTACACTTCCGACAACAGACACCTAGTATTGCAGAAATTTTACATGTCGATGTCAAACAAGGAAGAAAGGACCGACTATTACAACTAAGTAAACTTGAAGAACACCGACTAATTGTGATACAACATCAAGAAATCCAGAAACAACAACAAAAGGTGTGGCACGACAAAAGAATCAAGAATACAAATCTATCAGTAGGAGACCTTGCTTTACTATACAATAGTTGGGTAAAATGCAAACCTAAAAAGTTACATACAGAATGGATGGGACCCTATGTTGTCGAATAGATACATGCCAACGGATCAGTCCAACTAAAGACGTTACAAGGCATAGTATTTCGGAAACTCATTAATGGAGCCCAACTAAAACGCTACAGAAACTAAAACAACCACATTTAAAAATAAAATAAAAAACCGCATATAACGACCATAATGGTTAAACAAAAACTATAAAAACCTAAAAATCCAAAAAGCAAATAGTATTGTTATATGCACAAAACTATGACAAGAAATCACCACTTCGACAACCGACATCATTCCCATCGACATAACACCATCGACCATTTTCATAACCGACATCCACTGACGACCTCGATAGTCCCATCGTGCATTCATGACTTCGAGCGCCAAGAGAAAATCACCATTAATGCACACTCAAGTGTTATAGCTAGAACATCACGTCCACCTTTAATACACCCATCGACAAGAACATCCAACGCATCCCCTATAAATACTGAACCACCAAAGGAACATTCACCGCAATTCAAACAGAAAGAGCATCATAGCAACCAGACGACTGAAAACCAAGAGCACCGTAGTAAAATCGACCCCCAAACCGACAAGATGGCACCAAAACAGACCAGAGCCTCAGCTAAGACCAAGGAATTACAGACTGCAGAGACACCATTAACGAGAATATTAAAGAACATTAAGAATGCTAAGGTGCAGGAAGGCTCATGGGAAAAACTATGGGCCAAGATAAAAGAATGGGTGTACGTCGACAAGAAACCTACCCAAGCTGCAGAGAAAATACAACACAGTTCCATTGTAAATTATGTCAACGCGCCGCTCATGGCCAGCTTCGGTGGCACAAAAGAAACAACAGTCAAGTTTGTCATAAGCTGGTACCACAACGACCAATTTTACTTCAACCAACTGGTCGACATCTCTGAAAAATTCATTTCCAAATTAACAGGGCTATCAAACAAAGGAGACCCAGTACCAGTCGGTATAAAAGAAGGACTGGTCGAAGACTTAACAGGGTCGGCATCGAGAAAAAACTCGAAAGGACTAATGATTGGTCACATAACACATCGAATGCCACATATTGTGTCCAAAATCATAGCTATTATACTCACAATGGCAGGTCGTGGAAGCGACCTCAAACTAGATATGTTGGAAGCAGTAGACACCATTGCAACCAACAAAAAGATATACAGATGGGCTGAGTATGTTGCAGACATGATCAAAAACATCTGTGAGAAATGCCAAGAGACGGGAGGAATTATCAGGTTCCTGTCCCTTATCTTATGGATAGTAATGTTCACTATTTTCCCTGAAGGAGACAAAAAATTTCAAGAACCGACAAAATTCCATATGTGGAGATTCAAAGTCTTCTCCCATAAAGGAACAATGAAGGAGCTTGCGAATGGGAAAGTGTTGTTGGAAAACTGGCTCCAACAGCTAAAAGTTCGTACAACCAGATGGAGGGTGCCTCAGAACATCCGACGAAGTCTGCCTAAAAAGGCCCACATTCATCTAGAGCTTGATCATACCCCAGTGTGGTACATGCAGGGCGCCAAATCAAATGCAAAGACCCTAGACTATTATCCATCATTCGAAGTGATCTTTTAGGAACTATCTCGACATGCGGGAACAAAGATACCAATAATAGCAAAAGCAAAGGAAACGGACTTATCGATAGAGGAACCGTTGACAGATAAAGAGAAGGAGGAGGATTACGAACTTAATCTATACATCAGTACCTTTGTGTCGGAGGAGGCACCGGTCGAAGGCACTAGTCGACTACAGATCATAATCAAGCCTCCAACGGCACAAAGGAAAGAAACACACATAGAACAGTAGGTAACCAATCCGGCTGAAGAAAATCTCATCCCGACTCAAAGACCAACGGAAGGGATAGAAACCAAAAATCTAGAGTATGATGTCACCAAAGAGATTATCACCAAATTGTCGAAGGAGATAGCAGCTGCAAGAAAAAGGAAAAAAACACAACAACAGCCACAAGGGAAAGGTAAGCGCAATCTTATCATTCTAGAGTCCTCAGATGATGATGAGGAACTGGCAGCTATGGCCCTCGACATAATAGAATATGCCACAGCAAACAAAGTGTCAGTCGAAACCCAATTTCAGAAATTTGTCGAGGTAGGGGCACAACAAGGTCGACCAAAGAAGGCAAAAATCACACACACTTCGACGCCTAAAAATGTTGTAGATCTTGTGTCTACACCCCCACCTCCATCTCTGACAAAAATAATAAAAGAGCTAGTACCAGAACAGCTTTCAATAAGCCCACTCGACTTATGCAAAAGTGCTATGTCGGAGGCTGTGAAGGAAAAGTTCGACCAAGACAGAGACCTCTAGGCTTACATCGAAAAATTGCTTGATATATTCACCAAGGTGCAGAAGCTCTCTACCAAAGCACCTCTTTTCAAAGTTGGAGGATCCTGACTACCAGTTTCCCAACCTGGCCAAGTACTCAAGAGGCCAAAGACGATGGCAATAATCACCTCGACATTCGAAAGGACCACAACAAAGAAGCTGAATTTATCGCACGTTGGGTCACATCCATCACTCCGACTGACCCTGAACCCCAACCATTAGCTGCTGAACCGACAGGAGGTGAGGAAGAAGAAAATATGGAGGACATAAATCAAGAAATTGACCAACTGTTCTTCGACCTAGACTCACCTCCTCAGATCGACAATCCACCACTCAACCACACTTCCACCAACCCAATCACACCCGACCATTCACCAACACCATCACCACCACCCCTTAACTCAGAACCCTTAATTCAACTAGCTATACCAGAACCACTACCACCATTAGTAACAATCGCATCCACTTCTGAACCCTCTGCACCCAACCAACCAGATGTAGCAGACATCTAGCCGACTCAAACAGAAATACCATCAACCAGTGCTGCACATCAAACAGACAATCCAGACTCGACTCTTGCAGGTACACATGTACCGAAACAAGCAGAACCAAAGAAGCACAAAAAGAAGAAGGAGAAAAAGGAGAAGGACCATCATGGAGAGCCAGCAATGGTCCACATCAATCTACTTGGGTCGACCACTGCGGTCAATGCAACCAAATTGAGAGATCCAGAGCTAGGACAACTACTGGAAGCACTAGCAGTCGAAGCAAAAACAAGGAACCAACACAGACGTAAGGAGCTAGACAACAAGGAAAAAGAACAAGTTAAGTTCCTTAACAAATGCAGGAACCTGGTCCAGTCTGTGATACCAGGACCGATAGAGGTCGACACCAACAAACCGCTAGAAAGAGCTTATCAGCTATTTGAAAGCGTGGTGTCAACGCTCCAAGCACAAATTTAGGACACCAAAGAGGAACAGAAAGAAGAAACCGTTCAGCTACTGATGGAGCAACACACAGCCTTTTCAGAAGCCTACAAAGTGTTGCAAGCTCACATGGAGGAGTCTGTTATCACGGAAGAGGTATTGCGAAACTGGCCTGCTTACTACGGGTAAGTCTATTAGCAAACTAGGCAGACCTGACAGGATATCCAAGCACTCGAAAAGAGGAAAAGTATTGATGAAGCACTCAGAAGCACAATTAAAGATCAGATAGTGCTTGAAACAGCTAAATTGCAGAAGCTCGAACGGGAAGCACATCAGTGGGTGCATCAAGCCATCCCAAAATTAGAAAAAGTAGACATCATCTGCCCGCAAATGAAACAACTCATAGAGATAGCAGAGGAAAAGGACTAGTTTATGGGTCCCAACATGGGAAAAATAGCTAAAATTTCCATTCAAGAGAAAATGTCGATCTTATCAAGTCTGACTACACTAACCATCGACATACAAAAATTATTGCAGATTTGGACAGATTTCCAACATCACCTCGCAGTGACAGCGCCAACAATTTTCGAATTCTGCGTACAGAAAAGACCGACCATCAGACTTCACAACCCATGAATATCAAAGCACAAAATAATTACTACTTAGACAGACAATGAAATTTTGGTACCCCCCTATTTCTTAGGGACGAAGAAACGTTTTGTTCATGGGGGAGAGGTTGGAGGAGCAAGTTGGTATGTCGACTTGAACAATAGCCAGCTTAGTCGATCAGCCGACTAAGTCAGTTAGCCGACTAATTAGAGATTAGGTCAGCCACCTAAGGTCATGTCGGTTGAGTGAACGGACAGGTAGTTATTTTGTAACTGTTTGTAAATCGTATATATTAGGCTATTGAGCCAGATGAGAACTCAGTTTAGTTCTCTGCATTGTATGGACCCTCTCATGTTAATATAATCTGTTATTTTATCTACTTGTTCTTATCTCTTGTCTCTGTTATGTATGTATGCTTTAGTATGTATTATTGGTAACCCTATGTGATCTATGAGATTACAACAATACCTGCAATCATACACCAATAATCAGTTTCAAAAACATGAGAATCTGACTTCCCTGTTGATATTTCCTCTGGCATCCCCCTGTTGTGTTGGTCCGAACACAACATCAATCTGTCACCATCACCTATTTCTCCAATGGTCTGATATACAGGTTGTATACACTCTTCAACTCTCTCCTTCACCATAATACAATTTTGATCCTGCCTTGTAGAAATGTATTTACACATTTCTTTTTCTTCCTACGTCTTCAAATCATCTTCAACTAACTATGTTCCTCCATCAAGCATCTCATCAATGAGCTCCTTTTGCTGCAATACTTCAGACCTTTCTTCATTTGAGAGACTATCTTCATCATATTTGACTTCATCAATTTTTAAGATAGTTTCGAAGGATTGTCCATCATTTGCAACAAAACCTGCAATCACAAACAAATCATCAGTATAAAAAACTTAAGACCTTTTGGTCTCATTCGGCCTCACAATCATCTCCTCCATAATTTTATCTGTATTCTTTACAGAATTTATGAGACTCTCAATTGATCTCTATTTTTTTGCTTCATCATCCTCTCCAAGCAAAGGACCCTGTTCAGGTTCACAATATGAAACCTCCATCTCATATTCAACTTCTCTGAGTTCTTTCTTCAATTCAACAAACATCTTTTGTTGTAGCTTCACCTGTAGTGAATTCCATCTTACCTCCCTTTTCATGACCCAACCATACCTATGGTTTTCTTCTTCAGCAGCTTGCATATGCTTCTCAAAACACAAAATGTATTTTGCTAACTCTAGCAGTTCTCTGCTACGTTCTTCTTGACTTTCTTTCTTCTTTCTTCTATTGCGGCTTTCCTCTGAACCCCTGCAATGACCTTCAATAGTCATTGTTTCTATCTCCCTCTCTTTTGTGAACTTCATCATGTCCACTTGTGAACTACTTTCCTAATCCTCCCTCAACAAGTCTCCACACTTGTCTATTATACCTCAACAAGTTATCTCTCCTTGAGCTTGTCCTTTTGGTATCTCTAGTTCTTCTCCTATAGAACCTTTTGAGCATTTGCTTTGCTCTTCTTGGATTCTGCAAGTCCACTTCTCTTTTGAGAACATGTACTAGTCATCTTTTCTCCAACCTCTGTTGGATTTATGGGTTTTGCCACTACTCCCTCTTTCCTCAAAGAGTTCACAAACTCTTCTTCATCACGAACATAAGTGTCGTGTGTACAACTCCATTGTTATCTTCAAAAGATATTCTTCTTGATCTTTTTCATCTGCACTCTCCTTTCTTGTATCTGGATTATAGCTATTATCTGCAATTTCTCCTATTGCAGAGCCTATACTCCTCCCCAATATCTAGTATGATCCCTTGCACAAGACTAAACATACACCCTCACAACTATCAGTCTTCAATTTCAATAAAACTTTGCAGAAATGCCTTACCTTTGCTTTCTTCAATTTCTCAAGAGTAGTTTGACTCAATACTCTTCCCATGCATCATAAATCCATGCTTATATCTATCAAATCATATCCTTCCAAAGGATTTCTTATGTATTCTCATGTGGCTAATCAAATTTAACCACACATCCTTTGTCTGCAATCAATTCTGAATACTCTCACTTGGCTAACCCTCTCAATACAATTATTAGTCTTTAACTTCAAAATGAATTGAAATAAGAAATTTATTAACTTCTTACGCAAAATCCTTGTCCTGCTATGATACCAAACTTATGCCAACCCCACCTTGGTGGCATACTTTTTCCACCTCTGAGATCAACCACATGAACTTCAAAGCATGGAAGGACTTTAAACCCTTCCTGACATCCAAATTGTTCTGTTAAACCTTCTTATGCAACCCTAATCCTTCCATTTTTGGGTTTACGCACCTATCTATTTCACCTTCCAACTTTCTACAATTTTATGTTTCCGCACCACCCTTTCCGCACACTCTCTTTCGCAACGGGATTTCTGTAAACGTCGTTCCGCAAGACATTTCCCGCGATTTTGTTTCTGCATTTGCAGATTGCGGATTGTGGAAATTCCAAATTCCAAATTTGACTTTCGCAATTATGCAGCCGCAACACTCCTTTTCGCAATCGGATTGTGGATCCAACTTTTCCAGAAGTTGAACTTCCACAATTTCCCTCCCGCAATTCATTTTCTGCAACTCTTTACAACCGTTGAATTCATGCGGCTTCCTTCCTGATCATTGATCTGGGATCAGATGCAGATCTCATCTTATTTTTGCGGATCCTTTATCTTCCTTACACCTTTCTCTTGCGGGATTTGATCATGACCGTTGATCTTCTTCTAATATCATTCCCTGACGTCCGATATTTCTCAAGGCGACTAGTTAAGATTTTACTTACGAATCTGCGGAATTGATTTTCTTCAATCAATCAAGCCACGCATAGTCTTGAATCTCCATCTTCCTCGATCCTTCAATGATCGACTTCGGCTCCTTGACCTGCAACAGGATTAATACACGCACACATTCATTTATAAAATCCTCAAAGGATCATTCATCTAACTCCTTCAATGGATCAGAGCATCGATCCATCAATCTCTGCTTCTCCCACTTTTAGAAACCCTGAATTCATATACAGGATTTTCACATATGGACAGAGAATTTATCCAAAATTTTAGTTCACGAATTTATACATTCAAATTGAATTCATTCACACATACAAAGATATGCCAAATAGGATTTTCCTTCATTTACACAAGGAAATTATACATTCAATTTATCTCAGAACCTACGTTCTGATCTCCTAAGTCCTGATATAACTTTAATTGGCCTCCCATGACTCCTACAGGCCCTACTGACCTCTATCTATCCTATGTATATCTCTTTTTTCCTATCTCTTCTCTCTTCCCTCTACTATGCCTCATAGGCTTACATATATACACAACAAGATTCATGAACCATTCTGGTTCAGATCCACATAATCTGCTAACAAATACTGATTACAATAAACCTTAAATCTTATCCTATGACTCGCTGCCCTAATTGAGGGATTTGGTACATGATTCATCAATTGACTTGTCATCCACCTAGTGACTCACCATCATCTAAAATCAAATAAACAAAGGTTATTTACAATGTGATGGTTCGAAGACCATCAATTCAGATTTTGAAGACCCTTTCTAGGCCTAATCCAACATTGAGCTTGGAATTTGAAATGGAAAGCGGGATGTTCCTGCATCATCATGTCAATTATATTTTATAAGCTGTTAATTTGCCTACCTCTCTAAACAATAATGGGCATCAACTAGAATATTTTTTAGGGGTTCGTTGAGAGTTGGAGTCTTTTAGAGTATGCTATTGACTTTAGCTATGTTCTAATTCTTCTAACGACATACAGTGGTGAAGAGAATGGTTGCTTTCACTTCATCCATGCTCAAGAATTGGAAAGAGATGATGTCTCAAGCAGACTCTCATGGCAAAGAAGTCGATGTTCATAACGAGTTTAGAGCATTAACAATAGACATCATATCGCATACTGCATTCAACAACAATTACAATGAAGGCAAAGAAGTATTTGAATTGCGGAGAGAACTACAAGAAAGGGTTGCTCAAGCAGAACGATTTGTCTTTATCCTAGGAAGCTAGTAATTACAATATACTTGTCTTTACATTGTATAGTTTTGCATGAGACTAAAAATTCATTACTGCTTGCAGTTATATTCATGTTTTCTTTTAACGTCAATTGGGACCTACTATTCTATGGGCTAGTGCCAGAATGCATATAACCTTTACTTAATGTCTACTAAAAGCTATAAGTAATCCATAGAGATTCTAGACAAATATTAATGCTTCATAATACTTATAATTAAGGATTGTGGGCTTCTAATCCTTGAATTTTTGGCAGATACATTCCTACAAGAAAGAACAGGTATGCTTGGAACATTGATAGAAGAGTTAAAGAAATCCTAAATTCTATAATTCAAAGTAGGTTGGTGCCCAAAACAACAACAAGAACTCATGTTGGCTATGGAAATGACCTACTCGGAATCATGATGACTGCCAACCAGAAGGAATTGGATGGGTCCCAAAGAAATCTAAGCATGACTATTGATGAAATCATGGATGAATGCAAGACATTTTTCTTTGCAGGCCATGAGACAACTTCTAATTTGTTAACATGGGTAGTATTCTTGCTGGCAATAAACCCAGAATGGCGAGAGGTATTAAGGAAATAAGTTATCAATATTTGTGACACAGATATACCAGATGCAGAAATGCTCAGCAAAATGAAACCAGTATGTATTATATTCAATATATTCCATATCATTTTTAGAGTTTTTGTTAATGAGCAACACTTCACCCTCATTTTTGTTTAGAAAATGTATCATATATTTCATTATGACTCAATACAAATATACATCAAAATTGATATACCATGGAAACGTAAGTTGGTTACTAAAGTTCCCATGTTTAACATAAGCATGGAAAGCTAGCATGCTTTCTTTTGGTCTGAGCTCAAGAGTTCCTGCGTCTTTCCTAAAAATGTCCTCTTAATTTAAACCGATATAGCCTCTTGGGTTCCCCCATTTTACATAAGCAAGGAAGGCTAGCATGTTTTCTTTTCCTTTGAGCTCAAGAGTGTTTGCATCTTTCCTAAAAATGTCCTCTTAATTTAAACTGATATAGCTTGTTGTTGGTTTGCATCTATATAGGCAGTTTTGATTTAAAAGCTAAAACTTTTGCCAAGTTGAATGGACTTTTTGCAAGAAGGATATCCCTGTCATTGATATTATATACCAGACACTACTGCTTTACTACCCTCCTGTCAGATCATCCATTTGTCACCTAAATGGACCACCTATGAAAAGGAGTCACAAGGAGAAAACTGTTTAGTAATATAATTCACATCATTTTTGAATTAATGATCATTACCATCCATTTAAACCAACTACTTTATTTCTACTCGAAGACATTATTACTTCACAGTTCAAACCCTATTAAGTTCTAAACCTTTTGTCAAGTAGCACATCCAAGAGTTCTTGTCAATAGTAAGATACGGAGAAAAATTTATTACCAAAGGACAGCAAATTTCTCTGTGGAGTTACGACTACTCCAAAATTCAGATAGCAGCTCCTGACATGTAAGTCATCTCTATGGTAACTACTATGAGGTTAGATTATCAAATTTAAGGATATGGTATTCAAAAGTCTTAACCAATTCAGTATGCCTTGTCCATTATTATCACGTATTGTCCCATGTTTATTATGAACACTCCATGTTACCTTTTAGCAATCCTTCTTGTTGTGAGTTGAGCAAGCAAGGTGGTTCACCCAAGGTAGATTCCCACAAGATTATTGATATTTATCTTTTTCTCTTATCTGTGATAGTTGTATTAGCTTGAAGATGCCAACAATAATTTTGTTGCAAAATTCGAAATGAGGCTCAAAGACCCATTATGTAAGATGGTTTGTTTTTTTCAAGTTTGAATGAATTCTTTCTATTCAGCCTTGCCCATTCATTCTCCAAGTGAGGTTGTTGTTGATTTTTATTTCAACATTATTAATTATCTTATGGTTTGCTAAATACTAAGCACAACGTGTTTCCTACGTGTGTCTCCTACCCGACCTACTATTCAGAACTACTGCGGGGTGATGGTCGTAGTGATGCTCCTGTAGTAAAGAATGTTGACTCGAATGTTGAATGTTGTTTTAATTGCTGAATATGCTGGCTCGACTCTGCTATGCTACTGATCATATTACCAACGTTTCTTTTCTGCTGGTGAGGATGCTGCTTCTACTGGACCTGGATATGCTTAATTTTGTTGGGTTTTCAATTGCTGGATAAACTGTATGTGTTCATTTATAGGTAAACAGGTTCAACAAAATAAACAACTGGTTCTACTAAATAAAGGATATGCTCGAACAGGTCAATCAACAGCTTCATCAGCCAAATAATATTATACTATACTGATGATGCAGCACCTGCTGTGCTGTCCTTGCTACGGGTGGCAGTGGATCTACTGGAAACGCTAAAGGCTATGCATGTGGATCTCGCTTTCGATCATAATATGGATCAACCGCATAATGTACTGCACCAGCCATTGCTTGGCCTGCGAGTACAGCAAAAATGAATATTAACCCTAAACCCCGAAATCTGGATGAGAGCGTGTTGGATGAAATGATTAATGGTCCAAGATATACATGAAACGATACTGATAAAATTGATTGTTTACGATACTGGTCCAATATATACATGAAACGATACTGGTCCAAGATATATATATATAATTGGGTGAAATTAAAAAGGTATTTGTAACACAATTTTGATAAGCGTTTTTAATTTTTTTATATATAATTTTAAATTAACAATATGTTTTTCTCTAATTTAATTTTTCTTTTTTCAATAAAAGCTTTACCAAATCATCCTAGTACCGTCGAATATCTTATTGAAACTCAATCAATATAAAAGGTGCATTTCAATCATTTAACCAAAAGGAGGATTACATGATAGAATTACTTGGATGTTAAGTGTTTTTAAACCATCTAATAGTTTTTATGGAAATAAATAGAGATGATATGCTTACCTAAGTAGCTATGTATGCATACTCGCATTGTGGGGAGTTGATTGCATTTCTTTCTTATGCAAATGGACTAAAAGTTGATGGAAGTGAAGAAATACAACACTTAATTTAATTGTTAGCTACAATAACAATGGAGATGTTTAAAAATTGGATGATTTGTAATGTTATTTTTTTCTCAAAATTTCTATTTTGCAAAATGTAACTATGTTTTAATCTCAATTTTGATGATAGAAATGGATTCACCACCCTAAAAAACCCTTGGGGCACCCAAAATTCAAAACTTTTAACCTGAAATTTTAAAAATTCCTACAATATTTTATCAAAATTGTACAAGAAAAATAAGCCTATTTCAACCCAAATCTTAGAATTTTTAGACTATACCCAATAACAATTAATAATCCAAAGAGTTTGGAACTTGATTGAATTGAACCTATAACATATTACCTTCCCAATAAAAATATATTAGGAACTTGGAACTTGATTAAATTGAAAAAATAACATATTACCTCCCCAATGAAAATATGCTTTGATTAAATAATTTTAGTTGATTGAACCAACCTTTAAAACTTTTCTAACTTACATCTTTTAATAATTCAAAATCTCACTAATAAAAATACTTCTTCTAATACTTGGTAAACCTAACCTTTAACTATATTACTTAGTATTATAAAAATACCAAACATGTGAGGAAGTACTTTGTATTTAACTATATTACTTGGTATTATAGAACTAACATTAGAGTGCATTAGAGTGCATGATCAAGCCTCTTACTTCGTCCCTAATCTTTAAGCTGACTTTTCTACATGCACTCAGGAGTATATGTTTGAACACACTGATGTCTATATCTTTATGTATGACTTATATATAAGGTTTACATAGCCAATGAATAATATGGCCTTTAAGTTAATAATAATTCAGGCTGTGAATTTTTTTTTCGGGAAAAAAAACATAACATGCTTTCGGAATATTATCGACTACAATCCTAATAAGCGTGTTTATTTTAGGAATATCATTTGTTACATACATAGTTTTGATCGAATGTGAGTTCAAGGCTAATAAATAACTATGTAAGGAAATCCACTCAAGACCTAAACTTGTATTTACCTAGGAGGTATAATGTCAGGCCTTGTCTCTATGTCTATGACATAGTTGTCAAGAACGTAGTTATGGATCATTAAGGATACGAAAAAAAAGGAATGATCCTTGAATTGATATCTATCACGTCATAAGCCTTGTGAGGAGAAGCATTTTCAAGAGTGGATGGACCCTTAAACATTTTTGTAAACTTCTAAAATAATTGTGAGCTCAAAGGGTATCTACCAATGTCATAATAGTGGAAGTTGTTAAGAGGTTTTCTACCACACTTTCTAATCATTTAAGTTTACTATGTCACTGTGTTATGAGTATTATAGTTTTTACATCTTACCGTAGCCTTAATCTCATTTTCACCATTTCCATTGTCATATGATTTCATCATTTATAATGCAAACCAAGTCATTTTTAATTTGATCACTAAAGTTAGCATGTGATATTCCCTCAATATGATGTGCGCATTGTGCATTAAAAATCCTCAAAATCATGTCATGGTCCCAAAAACAGAAAATGATGATCCCAATTGGCTCATCAATGTTGTATGTCTTCAAAGTGGCAAAGTGGCTTAAAGTGGACATCACTAATTCTTTATTTCTAAAAATAACCTTTGATATGATCTTCAATACCTATCTTTAATCCACTACTTCATCAATAACTAGTTATCCTGACTTTTATTTTGGGTCATGGTGGTTACAACCTCTCATCCGAAGTCACTTAATTTCTCACTCCATGACTAGTGTTAGTTGAGAGATCCTTTTGTGAAAATTCAATGAACCAAATACCGCTTAGGAGAAGCACTTATTCTCCAGCTTCCTACACACCAAAGCCAAATCGCTATGCATATAACGCTTTTGACCGTGTAGGAAATGGTGTCAACATTGTGATACCCAAGATAGGTTTAGGTAGTGTGATCCATATAATCAATTGTAGGGTTAAACAAGGGGAAATAAAGGTCCAAAAGGGGGAGGGTGTATCCTCTTCAATTGTTTAGTATTGGAGTGCGTGATGTGGTCATGGCTTGAAGACTTGAGTTTTCCACTTGGTTGTAAAACTACTACATGCTTCTACGTCGCAATTCAAGTACCTCTTGCCTACAAAGATGGTTAAAGGTTGTGCACCAATTTTTTGTCAAAAGATGTACCAATGTTAAGAGGAGAGGGTGGTAGAGCCATTCCCATTACTAAGTCATAGGTTCTTCCATTAATGAGACACAAACCCCTTTTCCTCCATGCCTTTGAGTTATTCGAGTTAGTGGACTATCATGAGGTTCCCTCCTCTACACAAAGCTAGGGCCTCTTCCTAACATGTACTTCCTTCATTACTTCATATGCCAATAAGGGTTGCTTTCCTAGTTTCTTTTGCTTCTTTTCTATCACTCGGGCCAATCTCTTTATGGCCAACTCAAGGATCCTTTCTAACAACATGAACTCCAATGTCTCCACTCCCTCTTGTAAATTCACACTTCCATCTGGTAGTCATGGTCTCATTGCACAATAACGTCTTGCCACATAAAATTGATATTGTTGGCCATATTTTTCAATGATCCCCTTAGTGATCCTAGAGATTTGTGTGATGAATTTATACATTTCTTGGTAATAATTCTTGAACCCCTTAACAATACCAACCTAAGTGGCATTGTCTTAAGAACAAGCAAGATATTCATACTTAGTTGCAACAAATGTGTCCTATGGATCCCATTGTAAGAGGTGAACACCTAATGACTCTACCCAATGCAAACATGTAATGACTAGCAAGAAACTCCTTAAATTGAAGCCATATTTCATGCTCTATGAATTTGTTACATTTTACAATGTCTCATTGGTTAGATTACTTATTTGTTTATCCTTACACCATTCGCATAGTCATTGGTCACATGGATGGCCTATTTTCAACACTCACTTCTCTAGTAATTTTGTAATACTTGTGTCACCAACATTTGTGTTGTTGTGCAAATTAGAAAATGATTAATGAAGGTTATGGCAAAGCCCCAATTCTTGGATTGCATGCCATATTTCAAGAACTACTCCATTGTTTCATAAGTGCTAGTTCCATCTTTATGAAAAATGGCTCCATATTCCTACATAGTGGTCCAAACCTTGAACACATTAGCAACACCATGTCCATCCTTTGGTGACCCCATAATGGCATGTATCATCTTGGCATTGGTGGGGATTCCTTGTCCAACGAAATCCCTGTAAAATGAGTTTGCGGCAATAGTATCCTTACTTCCCAATTGTCGAGGAGTTTCTAAAACAAGGAAGATGTAATAGGTTTGTGATTGTAAATTTTCATAATGAATTGAATGGTTTTAGATCCATTATTTTCTTCCCTCTCCATTCTTGGTGTTTGCTTAGTGATAAATGAGGGAAAATTGCATAGTTGTGGATGTCATAATCCACCAATTAGACCAACTCAACATAGCCTTTGAAATACTCATCATTATGCACATATACACACACATCCATGTTGGCTGCTATGGGCAGACCCGGGTTTACTATAATCAACCAACAACACCCCTAGATCACTGGCCCTTTCGGCGACAGACCGCAAAGCGGCCTGAAGTCTCACCCGAAGTGACTGTAATGGGTTGGCCAAGGACTCAAGTGTCTTGGACCAGGTTCTGTGGCAATCCTACTAGTGGCTCACAATTCCCCTAGCTGCGAGGTCTCTTTCTCTGCGCATCGCGCGATCTCCTGCTCGCGTCGCGCGATTCCCTCGTCTCGCAGCTCTTCTAGCCGCGAGATATTCCTTTACACCGCCGCACAGTCCCTTTCTGTGGTGTGCACTTTCCCTGACTCGCGATATCTCCGGCCTTATCGCATCGTCGTGCACTGTGCGACACGCAGCTCCTGCCCAACGCTAAGTCCTCAACCAACGGTATCGCGCACCGCAGCTCCTTTGTTGATGCGGTATCACCTCTCTGTGATATCCTACCTCTGCGGTTTAGCGCACTTAGCGTTACTCGTGTCGACGTGCAAGACTTAACATACAAGGCTATTCGATACTGCAATAGAGACTGTTTTACGCAAAACATAAATGAACCACATACAACATGCCAAAGACTTTAACTTATGTTTATCCTTCTATACTAATGTGAACTGATTAACACATTCATTCATTAAACTGTAAACAAAGTCCATGAACTAACTGAGAAATGCATAAGTAAACATAACACATAAACCAACCGCATAACACTTGATTTTAACGTGGTTCACCTCCAGGATGGAAGTTACGTCCACAGAACTGTGTTTTCATTATAGCTCAGGGGAAGGTAAAACACAGTTCTGTTGCACCGCATATGCAGCTCAAGATCTTCTCTCTTAGATCTCTTTTCTCTCTATATTGCTCTCCTACAATATACTCTTCCCTCTCAGTCGATCCCTGTGGATCGTTACATGCATACTCTACAAGCCAGCTACTGGTTACAGTAAGATTGCTTCCGCTAATAACAGAACCAGAGCTAGGCTTTTACAACAGTCTAATAGTCTGCAAAACACTACTAACAACTGAATGAACCAACTAACTAACCAACCCTTTTACAATACAAAATATATCCCTTTATAGGCAGCCCGAAGGTCTTGCCATTACAACACTGTGGGCATGTCCCAACAGTAACCCAAAACCCTAACTAGTGACAGTCGGCCCTATCTGTACTTGAGGTAGCCGCTTTCCGTCACACCACAGCTCTCTGCAGTCTTCCATGCTTCCCGGCACTGATCATGGGTACTATGCACCGCTTCTCTTTTCTGTCCTTCGTCTTCAATGCTTCAGCCTCGTTGCTCCTTCTCCTTTATGATGGTCGTTGAGCCCTCCTGTCTTCCGCCGCTGCCTTCAATGCAGTGGTTGAGCTCTCTCTTCTCGGCCGCTTAGGTATCATTGCCTGGTTTCCAGCTGGAAACATGCTACGGCGTCGTAGCTCTGTCTTATCTTCTTTCCGCCAAAACTTATTTCTCCGCTAAATTAGCAGCTTCTTCTGTAGCTGCGGGACCCTGCTCCAACAATCCAATTTGTCTTCTAGGTAAACTAGGTTTGGCATCTATGAAATAGGGCCTCCCCTCTTCACTTATTCTTTTGGACCTAGCTAGCTATTATGCCCCTTCTTATATCTGATATTGTACATGGTGTCATTCTCCTTATACTCCAACACTAGTTGATATCACAAGCCATCCTCAAATGCTCCTACTTCCCACCATGCTCGAATGTCAAATGTTGTTTCCGACCATTAAGTCTAAGTCTCCCTAACAATTAATATTTATCATCTCTTTACTCTAACTTAGTATAGACTTGTTGAGACCTTAACACACCCTGATTTTTATTTTTATTTTTATTTTAAGTACCACTGAAAATGTGTTAAAAGTCTTGTTTTCAAAGTATAGAAAGTTTGATTTTATTTTTACAAGTGAAAGTCTAGTCTTTAAACATTGGAAAACCCTAACAAAATCTTAAAAATTTATTGATGAGAAGTTGTTTCCATAACTTAGATTTTTCTAGCTTTAAAAGTCTTGTTTTCAAAGTATAAAAAGTTATATTTTATTTTTACAAGTGAAAGTCTAGTCTTTAAACATTTGAAAACCCTAACAAAATCTTAAAAATTTATTGATGAAAAGTTGTTTCCATAACTTAGATTTTAAATATCTCGTGTTATGATTAGTACCTTTCTGCGCTACTGTATGGAACCTATTACTTCAAGGTTTAAATATTTGGGCTTTAGATTGAAACCTCTGGGTTACAAATCCTCGGATTGGATTTGGATGGTGAAGAGGTTCGATGACAAGATTACACATTGGGCATACAGATTACTTTCTCTTGGAGGTAGACTAGTGCTCATTAAGTCTGTACTCACGGGTATTGTTGTTTATTGGTTTGCACTAGCCAGATGTCCTAGATCTATCTTAAACTTGCTGAGGCAGTCCATTTCCACCTTTCTTTGGGGAAATACTGATGGGAGGCCTCGTTACCACTTGGCCAGATGGGATTCTATTGTTGTTCCCTATGAGTATGGTGGTTGGGACATTAAAAATTTGGAATGGTTAGGTATTTCTCTCAGGTTGAAATGTTTTTGGTAGTTACTAATGGGGTCTGGTATTTGGAACAGTATTATTACTTACAAATACTTAAATAACTATCCACTGGTGGATTGGATCAGAGCTCGCAACTTCTCTGTCACTGGCACGTCTTATTTTTGGAATGGCTTTTTGAGAATTCTTTCATGGATTACTTGTCAGCTTGGATGGAAGGTGGGAAATGGCAGGAAGATTCAGTTGGGTGTTGATCCCATTGTTGGGCTTGATGCCTCCTTCTCTCTCCTGCACGATCTCAGGGACTACCTAGCTGACCATGATATTTCCTATTTGTATAAGGCTCAGAAGCTAGATGATCTTTCCCTGGGCTATTTTGGTTGGTACTCGGCGAAGGACCTTGATTTGAGGGGTCAATGGGCAATTCTTTGGTCAACTTTTGTTAAAGGTCTCACTCATGGAGGTATTAAGCTCAGTGGTTCGGATGACTCTCTTCTTTGGATGTTTGATAAGAAACTTGGCTCGATCACAGCCAATTGTGCTTATGAAATTATTGTCTCGGATCTTGTTCCTCTTCCCCCGGGGAACATTCTCATGAAAATCTGGCATTTCAACATTCCTCAGAAGATCAAATGCTTTATTTGGTTGGCATATAACAAGAAATTGAACACTTGGGATAATATGCTCAATAGGGGTTGGTATGGTCTTGATCGCTGCTATCTCTGCAAGTCTGATTCTGAAATGGGTGACCATTTATTTGTTGGATGTCCTTTCCTACGTGAGGTTTTACACTGCTTGGACTGTTCCTTCAATATACAACTGGTCTGGTCTGATCTGACCCTCTTTGGGAACCTCTCCAGAAGTCTCATGGGGGGTGGTGATCTGTTGTATCTGCCTATCTTTCTCCTTTGGAATCTTTGGAAAACCAGAAACAACATCATTTTTTAGAACATTGATCCTAATATTCCTATATTATGTAATAGGATTTGTCTTGAGACCAGAACCCACTTGGCTCCTCACCCTACTATTCACAAGTCTAGGAATATTGGACATCCTCCTAGATCGCGTTACCCTATGGATTTTTTTGATGGGGTTGTTGTTGCATCTTTTGATGGTGCAGGCGCTGTCATTTGGTTAAATGATTATCATTTCTTTTCTATTACTCTTGGATGTGACCCTAGCATGAACACTAGAGCAGAACTACTGACACTCTAGGCACTTCTGTCTGTTGCCAAAGACTTTGGAATACCCAATCTATATGTCTTTGGCGACTCCTCGGTGATTATAAATTGGGTCAATGGTGATTCTTCACTAAACATGGTGAGTGTTGATGCATGGTGCTACAACACCAAATTGCTCTTATCAGCTTTCACTCATGTGGATATCAACCATGTCTATAGGGAGTATAACACGAGGGCAGATACTTTATCCAAGGCAGGGCTTATGGAGGATGTGGGCTAGCTTACTCTCTCTGAAATATGTGATGGAGAGGCATTGGAGGAAGTCAGAATGCAGTTATTTTGAGAGCTTTGCTCTGCTTCTTTAGAACTGTGGACATTCTGTCCTTTTTTGGTTTGACCTGATATATTTTTATTTGGGTGTTTTTGGGTGGTTGACAGGTCATGTTTAGACCTCTGCCCTACCTTGGATAATGTATTTGGGATCTTGTTATCCTCCGTATTGACATCTTGGTTGTCTGCGGCAGACTACCTATGAGGGGATATTTTATGACTTTAGTGTCTGGGATATCAGTAGTTTCTCAACTATTTTGTTTTTCAGTATTTTCTGTAGTGGGTTACTTTGTTGTTTTTATAGATGAAGTGTTGGTTTATGTACTGTTGAGTGGCTATCTGTTTTTGTGACCACCACTTTATGGTCTTTAATTTTTTGCTGATGTACAAAACTCTTTTGATTCAATAGAATACCAAAGAGTGCTTTTTTCGACTGAAATAAAAATAAATAAAAAATAAATAAAAATAAAAAAAAATAAAAACTTAGATTTTCTAGCTTTTTCAACATTTACAGTATCGAGCATTTCAAAACGTTCCAATTATCTTATTTACAAAACTCTTTTGATTCAATAGAATACCAAAGAGTGCTTTTTTCGACTGAAAAAAAAAAAAAAAAAAAACAAACAAAAAAAAACCTTAGAATTTTCTAGCTTTTTCAAAATTTACAGTATTGAGCATTTCAAAACGTTCCAATTCTCTTATTTTCAAATCAATTTAAAACTTTCACTTATCTTTTGTCATGAGTTTTCAAAAGTTTATCAAAAGTTTAAAACTTCACTTATCTTTTGTCATGAGTTTTTAAAACTTTATCAAAATTTCTTTTTTTTTTATAAGAATAATTTCAAACTTTGCCTCTTTTGGGTTTTCGGAAGAACTTTTAAATTGTGTTTCATACCTTTTCAGGTTGTTTTAAAACTTTATAAACGAAAGTTACAAATCACCCAAAGAAGCATTCGGTCCATTTAGAACCTTTAACGAATGAAAGATATATTTTCTCTTGAAAAAAATTAAAATACTCTCAAGATAATTTCGACTCATTCGATTACTTTGCCACTTTCGGTAAAAGTGTGAAATCCTTTCGAAAAGCTCAGAAGATTCATCTAAACCTGAGTAAACGAAATAAAAGTTAGAAATCTTTTTTCAGAGGAAAAAATACCAGTCTTTGTTATTCATTTAAGAATCAAAAGACATCTTATACAAATTTACCTCACATTCCTGGCACAGAATGCAGAAATGAAACCCCATCAAAGCAAAGACAGAAAGATCTAAGCATTCTTACAAACAGCCCATAGAGTAAGAGCACAAAATCTTATCATTGAATACTTTTCTCATCATCCCTGATAAACATGTCAGAATATCTGGTAGAGATCGAGAGTGATAAAAAAACAGACAAGTCCTAAGCAAAACAAGCCGGCTGAAAGTCTCAGCAAAGCAGACTAAGAATAAGAACAAATCATTAACTAAGTGCCAAAGAAGTAAGAGCATATAAATTTGCACATGCTAGAAAAGCATAAATTGACCATGATTTATGATCATGCCATCCAGAGATTTAGAGAAGATTCCAAAACCCATATCCATCTTCAAAGCCTATTTGGAGAGACCATCAGCCTGCGATTTATGCTCATGATATATATGTTTGAAGATCACATGAGGGGCATATGATAGCATAGCACGAATATCATCACACCAATGATTCAGAGAGGGAGAAAATTTAGTTTTGCAATTCTGTTAAGCAAGGAGATAATGACAAGTGAGTCTCCAAATATCGAGTGCATGGGTAAACCCATCAACTCACTCACTCTCAAAATAGCCCAAAGTGCCAGTAATTCTGCTCTGGTGTTTGAGCTACTTCCACAGCTCAAGGAGAAACTAAAGCAATGATCAGCATTGAGAAAGATCACAAAGCCAGCACCACCAATATTCTCAGTATCAGCCCCATCAAAAAATCCACAAGGATATTTCATCATGGGACTCGGACTGATATTCCTAATTTTTTGTTTTTTTTTAGGAACAAGGTACAAGTACATGAGGTTATCAATCTGAGTGATGAGTGCATGAACAGTGGGCACTTTATTGTCAAATAAGCATTTGTTCTTGAGATTCCAAATACACGAGAAGATGAAAATCGGAAGATATCTATAGAGAGCAGAGAACGTGGTATGGTTGAACCAATATTCCAGAAAGGATGAGATAGATACATAATGAGGAGAAGAATACCCAAATCGAGTTGCAAAGTAGGAAAGGATTCCAGTGGTGACAAGGCAGTCTAGAAAGAGGTGTTGTATATTCTCTTCACTCAAACAGCAGAGGACACATCTACTAGGGCCCTGAAAACCTCGGTGTCGTAATTGATCCCAGGTCAGTATCCAACCCCTACCCAAAAGCCAAGTGAAGCATCCAATTTTCATAGGGATATTGAGATTCCAGATCGAATCAAGTACAGAGGCCTGATCCTTAGAACAAAATGTGGATGCAATACAATCATAACCCATAGCTGCTGTTAAAGGACCCACATATTTGTTATGAGTCCATAAAAGAGAGTCACAGTTATCAGAAAGATGAATCCTTCCAAATTCCAGCCCTCTAATGAAGTTGTCCCATAAAATTTTTCGATCACCCTGAAGTTCCAGGTCATTTGCCGAGAACCAATAGTTCTAATCATGTGGTGTAAGTGAAGTGACAGAACATGTTATTCAATTCACCAAATTAGATGATGAAACAATTATACCCAACTATGATGTCACTCACAACTTGATTGCAAAAGATAAGAGGTTACCAAAATCGGGTGATATTTTTCAAAAAAATCAAAGATGATGATTTCCCTGATAAAATTCCTCTCAATAACCGAAACAAAAAAAATTATGATGATGTTGTATATTTGAACATCAAAAGATCATGTTTACACTTTGTTGTAACAAGAACGCCCATTTTTCCTTCTTCAAACGCAATGGGATGGTTAATTGATCATGTTGATACCAAGGAAAAATTGATATAAGACAAGTTAGGAAATGCCATAGCTTCCTTTAAACTAGTTGAGTTGGGAAGGCAATATAAGTTTCCAAGACCAAAGGATAAATCTTAAAACAAAATATGTGATGATGTTTCACAAAGAGGAAGATAACAAGCAAAGTTTGTCTTATTAGTGGATAGATGATAAAAGGTTTTTCCATAAAATTGATGGAGTATGATAATATTTTGAATATGACAGAACCTTACATTTAGCTTATCTATCTCAAGTGCATAATGAATGGGAGAAGTGACTGCACATTAGTCAAGGATGATTGGATGTGAATAGCATATGAGGTTGTTGTAAAGGGAGCTATATTCAATTGGAGGGCAATTTTATCTCAAGCCTTAAGAAAGGATTTAGAGAAATCCAAAAGTCAAACATCTAATATGATTCCTTCTTTTCATATGTGTTCCTACCTAATAGATTGCATATGTACATATAATGTATTCCCAGGAATGGATTGGAAATGGAATATTTCAAAAGCTCCAATTGATGTGTATTGTCAAGACCTTAGGAACACAAAGTAAAAGAGTATGTATTCATTGATATGTGATCACTTTTTAGCTCCCTTTTATATGTTGATCTTTCATGAAGAGTGGCCGATTAAGAACATGCAAACAAGATAATCAAATGCATGGGGAATTGGTACATACAAGAGAAACATACTTACACACCAGGATATATGTTGCTATGGATCCTCCTCATTTTATCCCTATGTATGTTCCTAACAAACTAGTATTGGCTAAAATTTCCGCCAAACTAGTATTGGAAAAGGATGCAAATAAGAAATTATTCATCCCATGCAATTTTTCAATTGGTCGTTACAGAATTATTAACTATAGTCATGAAAAGCAAGAGGGAAATATTATACTTCCAATATTAATAAGCCATGAATAAGATTATAATTTGAATTTTGAGTAAATAATCGATCATTTTTACAATGACAAGGGACCCATATAAATAGGTCCTCGTGGTGACTATTCACCCAAATGAGGTGTCTCTTAATCACCCTGACTATTAATTATTTTATTATTTTATGATTACTTATTATGTCTATAACATTGCCTCTCTCTTAGAAAGGCTTTGTCTTCAAAGCCATATAATGTTGTCGCATCGTTCCTTGTGACGTCGTAGTAGACGAAACATGTCAATACGGACTTCCAAGTGTAGAGCATAACTTCCGATATGTTGACGGGTCAATCCATCCCAAATTGATTTGTTGTTGATTGTTGGTATTTCCTATCGATCCGTCGTCAGGAGCTTTGATCACATTAATACCATTATCTTTCGACATTTCCCCCTTTTTAGGATATCGGTTTTTATGATTGGGGTGTCAATCGATAATTTTCGCAATGTTATTTTCTTTTATGATTGTCGACTTTTGAACATTGATCTAAGATGGAAAATGTATTTTCATCCCTTGAGGTTTTAAAGTTTCGTTCTGCATCTTTTCCAACTTGTTTTCTAATTGCATGTTGTCATTTTGAAACTTCTTAATCAATTCTACTTACGACTTCTTGTCATATTCAGAATTCTTAAGTTGTTCCTTAAGATATTCGTTATGATTTCTGATGCATCTATTTTCTTCCTACTTGTCTAGAAGTTTTCCTTCAATCTCTTATGCAAAGTGTTCTGCCTTTCAGCTATTTTTCAATTTCTTAATTTTCATGACTAACGTCTTATTATGGTTTTGTTAATATTAAAATTTCTTCGGAATTGTTGGATAATGTTTTATTACTTTTTGTGATCTCCAAATTGTGTGCCTTTTTAGAGTCGTCATTTTGTTGTTGAAGAACTTTTATCTGTTGTCGACACTAGCCGGTTTTTTATTCTTGGTCTTCTAATTTATTTCGTATATACGTTAGTTCTTCATCCTTGTCGTTAACGATTTTGTTCAAGCGTATTATTTATGTTTCGTAGTCGTTTATTTCTTTCTTTTATATATGGATTTTTTAATCTCTGATTGAAACCAGTTTCGTCTTTTAATTCCTCGATTTGTGCAGACAATTTTTCTATATGATTTTTCTGGTCGAAGATGTTTTGCTCCTTGAACTTTTCATGTAGCTCATGTAGTTCAATTAATAATTCTGATTTTGTATTATGTTGTGTAAATCTTCATTGTCCCTTTGATAGCACCTTAACTTTGTTTCTAACGTTTCTATTTGTAGTAGCAATCTAGCTTCCATAGTCTCTGACTTCTTCGATGATAAATAGTCGTTCTTATGACTTTGAATTCTTTGACGAGCCTTCAATTGGCTTTGACTTCTTTGAATATTCTTCTTTTAATTTAATTTTTTTCAACGATAATTTGTCTTCCTTTGATTGTTTCTTTTAACTTTGACTTATTTTCTTCTTAAAACCTCTTTGTGGATTGTGTGTAGATTGGGTGGTTGGGAAGAAAGAATGTTATTGTCCCCTCCCAAGTTCAAATCTTGGGGATTAACTTTTATAAAAATAAAAATAAAAATATTAAGCCTTGGGACTCACGCTTATAATATATTTTCCTAAAATACGATTGATCCTTGACTCTATAACTTATGTTTTTCCCTTATCATAAAACCTATTTTTATTAATGTAATGGTTTTAAACCAAGTGTGGTTTTATTACAATTGCTTGTTTTTGTTTTGTTTTTTTGTTTTTCTCCCTTTTCTTCTTCTCCTCCTTTTTACTGTTTTATTTTATGACTTGTTTATAAAACCAAGTGTGGTTGTTATAAACCTCGTTTTGTTGTTTTTTTCCTTCTTCTTCTTTTTATTGTTTTACCTCTTCTATTTTCCTTCTTAGTTAAAGACCACAATTTTAAGGAAACCCTAGGATAATGGTTAAAAACCAAATTTACACAAGTGTAAATACTGGCCAAGGGTCGGATTGCTCTAATATCAAATGAGTCGAACAAATGTTCGCTCACGCAAAATATTACCAAAATACTTGGAATATTAAATAAGCCATGAATAAGAATACAATTTGAATATTTAATAGATAATCTATAATTTTTACAATGACAAAGGGCCCGTATAAATAGCTCCTCATGGTGACTATTCATCCAAATGAGGTGTCTCTTAATCACCCTAACTATTAATTATTTAATTATTATTTATTATTTTCATAACAATTGATCATGTTGATACCAAGGAAAAAGTGATAAAAGACAAGTTAGGAAATGCCATAGCTTCCTTCAAACTAGTTGAGTTGGAAAGGTATTATAAGTTTACAAGACCAAAGGATAAATCTTAAAACGGAATCTGTGATGAGGTTTCACAAAGAGGAAGATCACAAGAAAAGTTTGTCTAATTAGTGGATAGAGGATAAAAGGTTTTTCCATAAAATTGATGCAATCTATAATATTTTGAAAATGACAAAACCTTATATTTACCTTATGGATCTCATGTGCATAATGAATGGGAGAAATGACTACACATTATTCAAGGATGATTGGATGTGAATAGCATATGAGGTTGTTGTAAAGGGAGCTATATTCAATTGGGGGGGCGGGGGGGGCTTTATCTCAAGCCTTAAGAAAGGATTTAGAGAAATCCATAATGTCAAACATCTGATATGATTCTGTCTTTTCATTGTCTTCCTACCTAATAGATTGCATATGTGCATATAATGTATTCCTAGGAATGGATTGGAAATGGAATATTTCAAAAGCTCCAGTTGATGTGTATTTTCAAGACCTTAGGAACACAAAGTAAAAGTCTGTATTCATTGATATGTGATCACTTTTTAGCTCCCTTCTATATGTTGATCTTTCATGAAGAGTGTCCATGGATTTAAGAACATGCAAAGAAGATAATCAAATGCATTGGGAATTGGTACATACAAGAGAAACATACTTACACACCATGATATATGTTGCTATGAATCCTCCTCATCTTCTCCCTATATATGTTCCTAACAAACTAGTATTGGATAAATTTTCCACCAAACTCTTCCGTAAGGTTTTAACGTAGTATTGGAAAAGGATGCAAAGAAGAAATTATTCATCTCATGCAATTTTTCAATTGGTCGTCACAAGAATATATAAGAAACATGATCCTTTTAGTTTAGTTCCTAAACATTGCCATTATACTTCGTGTCCCTGTCCTTACTCACATGAGAGGTGGGATGATGAATTGATATTTCAGGACATTAACTCATGGAATGAAGTGGAAGAAATGATCTTCCATGTTAAATAATAAGGACACTTTTATCTTTAATGGTTTATCCTCTGAGAAACAACAAACTAGAATTGAACAACATTTGGAGGCTAAAAAGTAGAAGAAAAAATAAGAGAAAAACATATGAGGCCATGGAACAGTACAATTCAGTTGAAGCAAAACAACAAAGCAAGATGAAATTGAGAAACATAGCCTAACATTGAAGCTAAGGAGGAGAATATACATGAGGAAGAACAACAACACAATTTATCATAGGAAGAGAAACAAACCAAAATACAACAAGAAATAGAAAAGAAGCAAGAAGATGAAATAAAAAGAAAACTGCAAGAAGATAAGGAAAAGAAAAGGTTTGCAAAGGAAGATGAAGATAAGAAAAGAGTCGAGCATGAACAAAATGAATGTGAAAGAAAACAAAGAATGGAGAAGGAGAAAAAAGAGAAAGTATAAGTTGTTGAACACCAAAAGGAAAGCATGGTATATCAAATTGATAGTTCTATTGAAAATCCTCTCAATATCCATCCAAAGAATGTTCTAAATGAACATTCAACAATAAGTGTGGATAGGGGGAAGGATGTTAAAATACAAGAAAGCATTACCCCAAGGATCCTAGGAAGAAAAATTCAGGAAACTAGCCTAGTTGTTGTAGAGGAAGTGGAAGACTTGGAGGTATTGACATGTAATACGAGAATCAAACTATAGTCAAAAGAACTCACAAAAGAAAAAAAAATCTAAGTCTTGGAGCACCTATAGTTTGTACTTATACTAAAGAACCTATTTTGAATGTTGAATGCTCCAAGTTGACTGATTTAGTTGCATTGGGATTAGTCATCACTCAAGCAACATTTGATATAGTAAGGAAGACAAATCTTCCAACACCTATTATTTTTACTAATGAAGAGCCTATTATGAATATTAGATGCTCTAAGTTAATTGTTTTAGTTGCATTTGGATTATCCATTACTCAAGCAACATTTGACATAGTACATAAAAAATACAATAATGTTGTTAAGCAAAAATAATAATAATAATAATTAGAAGAACAAGTGATGTTGGATAAAACTATTGAGAAAATAATCAATATGTTTATACATTATGTGATAACAGTTTGTGATTTATATGCTAACAGTCAAATATATTTCTATGCTAGTCATTCAAGCTACAAGAGCACACATTGCAAATATCATTGATGTATAAGAAAAATTTGCATGGGAAAGAGACACAAGCTAAGGATGAAGAAAAAATAGCTTTTGTGTACGAAATTCAAAAGCACAAATGCCATAAACATTATAATATCATATTATTAAGAAATGAGCCTCTCAAAATCAAGGTAGATCTGAGTCATTAAGAAAAGTTGTAAGAGGAAAACCAAAAGAATATTGAAGAAATTTAAATGCAGTGTTTAAAAATATGGAATTTTATGGAACACATCATTATGCAGTATCATTTACCTTCTCCTGAGGATTTTTATCCAGTTGAAAAAGTAGTGAAGAAATTAGGAAACTCATTTGTATAGATTAAGTAGGACAATAGAAAATGTTAAAAGGTAACATTTAAGAAATTTAAATGCAGTGTTTAAAAATATGGAATTTTATGGAACACATCATTATGCAGTATCATTTACCTTCTCCTGAGGATTTTTATCCAGTTGAAAAAGTAGTGAAGAAATTAGGAAACTCATTTGTATAGATTAAGTAGGACAATAGAAAATGTTAAAAGGTAACATTTAAGAAATTTAAATGCAGTGTTTAAAAATATGGAATTTTATGGAACACATCATTATGCAGTATCATTTACCTTCTCCTGAGGATTTTTATCCAGTTGAAAAAGTA
Source organism: Pseudotsuga menziesii (assembly GCA_001517045.1). NCBI lineage: Eukaryota > Viridiplantae > Streptophyta > Pinopsida > Pinales > Pinaceae > Pseudotsuga > Pseudotsuga menziesii. The sequence continues at coordinate 401,288 of LPNX011204235.1, forward strand.
GTGAAGAAATTAGGAAACTCATTTGTATAGATTAAGTAGGACAATAGAAAATGTTAAAAGGTAACATTTAAGAAATTTAAATGCAGTGTTTAAAAATATGGAATTTTATGGAACACATCATTATGCAGTATCATTTACCTTCTCCTGAGGATTTTTATCCAGTTGAAAAAGTAGTGAAGAAATTAGGAAACTCATTTGTATAGATTAAGTAGGACAATAGAAAATGTTAAAAGGTAACATTTAAGAAATTTAAATGCAGTGTTTAAAAATATGGAATTTTA